>VZTY01016148.1:617433-710454 GCA_013400935.1 Turnix velox | reverse complement strand
CTTTTCTTGCCTTAATGCTCTGTGGGGTTCACCTGAGGTCAGATGAATGTTTAGCAGGACAGCAGAAGTGCTGTGTTTCAGCTCAAGGTGCTGTTGGTGCAGTTTGTGAGTTCATCATTGAGGATGTGGTTTATCCTCTGGCCCTGGTTGTGCTCCATGCCCATGCCTTCCAGCTGAAGTACCAGGAAGAGCTCAGTTCTCCAGAGGTCAAGGTTCTTCATGGAGCGGCCTCTAAAGGCCTACTTAGGTGGTTTAGGTATATTATAGTGAACATTAGTATTGAGCTTAATGTTTTTCTGCTTTTCATTATGGTGAAGGAGGTGTTCTGACTCTATTCCCTCATTACAAAAGATTTTAAAAATTAGTTTGAGTAAACTCCTCAAAATTCTTCCTTGCAAATTATGGGGTTTTCTTTTTGATTTTTCTTTGCAGAAGGAGAAACACTTTTTTTAACAAGTACGTGGCAATTGGGACACTTTAAGATTAGCTGGGCATGAAATAACAAGATGAATTTATTGAAACATGGAAAAACTTGTCTGATATTTTGTGGGGTTTTTATTAGTGATGGAGAATACTGATTTTCATAGTTGAAGATGTACTTGTCTTTCCTTCCATGCATTGCATTTTTCTGTATGAAGGCCCTATGCTTCAATTTAGTACAAGTTTTTGACAGCTATGCATTTGCAATTTAAGGGAAGATTTAAAAAATTAGGTCCCCAGTTTACTGACTGCAGGATTATACCATTAAAGTGCTGCTCTTCCGACTTTTAGATGTCATTCTGTCTTGCATTATAACTTCCTGTGCTGCTATGTCCTGTAATCGCCTTTCCCCAATTTTTCCTCTCCTGGTTTTGCTAAAACCTATGACAAGAGGCTCCAATCAAGAGTGAGACCCTACTGTGCCAGACACAAACAAAACCTTGTAAGACCCAGTCCTCATCCCCAGTAGTTTGTATAGAGCAGAGGAAAAACAGACAGAGTTGAAAGAGAATCAAGAGGTGCAAAGTTTAGTCTTTTGGTAGGTTACAGGCAGACATCTAACTCTGCAGCTTCTTCCCTGACAGACTCTGATGTTGTGTTACACTGAATTACATGCATGTGAGAAACAGTAGAAGGGAGTAGCAATGTGGAATGGAGAAAGGGTCTCTAGGTGCTCAACATAGGCATTGTATTATTTGTGTCACACTGTATTTGGTTTCTGAACTGAGATTTCGAGACTTAAAACTTTCAAGCTTGAGAATGTTGACCCTTCATCTTATTGAATGTCCTGCCTTTTGTGTGTTTACAGCCTCCACCTCAACTCTGCATTTAGATAAATGTTTGTCCTTAAGGATGACTCCTTATCTATTCCATACAGTTTTAATAAGAATTTGAAAATACTTTTACTCTACTGGACCTGGGCTTAAACAAGGGCTATATACTTTTATTTTTTTCAGCTTCTGGAAATGCTGAGCCTGATGTTATTTCAAGGTCTCAGTGGTGAATAGTAGTTACCTTAAAACTGGCTACTGCAACTGTTTCTTTCTCCCCCTTCATTTCCTCCAGCTGGCCATCCTGTAGTTTATGGGAATAATTGTCGTATTTGCTGAAGAACAGCAAACACATTTTTTCTGATATAACGTCAGTAGCAAGCCAGTTCAGGTGTCCAAGCCTCTATCCTAGGAAGGGGTGACTTGTCCTCTGGAGATGCCTACTTCTTTGCTTTTGCTTTTGGCAGAGGTACTATGTCTTTGGGTGTCCCTCAGTAAGGTGGGATTCACACCACTGCCATTTGAGTTGGTACCCCCATTATGCTGGTTGGTCATCAGTATCAGTCTTTCTTTTTTTGTGTGACCACTTCTTCTGTGACAACTGCTACTTCAAGACTGTTATCAGATGATTCATTATTTTTTTCCTAATTACTGTTCACTGGAGCTGCTGAAGGTTTGCAAAGTAGATGTACAGTTTCAACCTTGTACTAAAGCCTACGGACTTCGGAAAAAGCTCCCGGAAAAAGCTTCGGAAAAAGCAAAAGACACCAGTTTTTACTTTCCAGGGAACACCATGAAATAGTAGACTTAACAATAAAAAGTTTTTTTTGTTGTTTTTTTGATTGTGTTTATGTCTATTAGTATTTCTACAAGAAATCCCCACAAAAAGCTTATATCTACCATAGGTGAGAAGCCTTTTTAAGAGCAAGAATTTAGGACTAGTACAGCTATCTGTCTCCTATTTTGAACCCTAACAGTTTCTATGAAACTTTTCAGATTATCAGAATAGCAATGGCCATGTGATTAGGCAAACAAATCTGTGTGTATTAAGTACATTTATTAGAAGCATTTACACTGGTTTTCCCTAAAGTAAATGTTGTCAATTGATATTAGGATGTTCAAATGTGAAGTAGAACATGAGAACAAAACTTATTGAAGCAAAAATTTTTAAGTCCCTGTTATTTGATTTGATTTTATCTATCACAAAGTGTTAAAATAGTGTTCCTAATAATAATCATTGCTAGCTGGTACAGTTTTACAGTGGATTCAAATTCGGTAGCAAAGGATGTCACTGCTTTTCTGATGACCACTAGTGGCTGTATGTACCAGAACTTTGTACTTCGCTAATTTCAAGTAAAACTGCTGTTTAGGACACTTTAGTTTATTTTAAAAAAAAAGATTGCGGGGAAAAGTATTTGAAACTGCTTTTAAGAGTAGTCAGAAATGATTGGAAATGCTGTAAGAACACTTGTTGAGTAGTTCATACATTTCTGTGCATCTGAGGCATGTGGGTACTTGCAGGTCTACACATATATGTCTTCTTCATGTGTTTGGGGGACTGCTCAACTGGACATGGGAATATCAGAGCACTACCTGCATTTTCTCTATACAAAGAGCAAACCTGACCTGAAAAAGTGTGTTGCTTTGAGTGGGGTCCAGAAGTCCCTTCCAACCTGAATTATGCTCTGTCTACTTATTGTTGAATTTCATTTACCTTCCACTGAAGAATCTGAATGCTGTTTACAAAAGCAGAGTATTGGACTAAATAGATTTGAAATATCATCCATTCTGGCAAGTTTTGTATTTCTATATGCAAACAGGATTTATTAGAAACTCGATACATATTGAACGTAGGTCTGTAGGGATCTCTTATTTGCCTTGGACAGGTAAATATTGAATTGTCATGAAAGGTATTTGACTCCATTTTGGAACACAAAACAGACAAGGTTAATAGAACAAAGAAGAAATCAACACTAATGGTAACACACATTAATATATATCCCCCTCTGACTTTCCAAGTGGTGCATGTTTTGGGTAGTTATATAAAGTAAACTTTATAGCATCACAAGCCTCAAAGGGGTGAATAGGGACTGGGAGGGTGCTTTTATAATCTTGTAGAATTTGTTTGTAAGTTCCTTTTCCTGTCTTTTTTTTTTTTTTTCTTTCTGGAAAAAGTAACTTGATCTCTTTTGTTCTCAGTCACACTCCAGATGAAATCCTGACTGCTGCAACTGATATTAACAATGTAAAATGTCATTGGGAAGCTGATGCACATGGTCACATTTCTCACAAACAACTCTGGACTGTCAAAGTGTATGGCTGCCTCACACTGTGTCTGGAGCCAAGTTTTTTTTCAGGCAATACTTCAATTTTACTTCAAGATAATGCATGCTGTTGATGAAAATTCAAAGTTTTTATTGCATCTATAGAAGATGGAGAATATGGAATTTTTTGTGTACTTTTACTTATTACAAGTCTGTAAATCTGCAGACATCAGTGTGGGACAAAATACAGCTCACACTTTTCTTTCAGGCCTTAATCTGTGAGCAAGTTTATACAACACCATCCCATGCAATATGTAAGATTAGTTTTTGAAAGAAAAACTAATAGTACTATTGCTGGCAAGATAAATAACACTCCATAAGAAACTGTACATATCAGTTGCCCCAGTCTTTCTTTTTATACGTAATTTTTTTTTCCTTTAAATGAACACTACTCGTTTTAAAATATAGACAAGAAGGAAATACTTGTTTTTACTGATTGAAATGTGTAGACTGTCTTTTCAGCTTCCCTGATAGTGCCATTCTTTTGCACTCTCATCACAGCACAAAGAAACACTGTTATTTACCCTGGGAAACAGGTGACTGAACTTATAAAAATCACTACAGGACAAGATGTATTGAGGCCTAGCACAGAATGACAAATTCTGTCGGGGTTTGCCAAGAAGAGACATATTGATTTTTAAATGATTAATAAGGAGAATATAATTGTATTTCATTAAGATGGATGGGATTTCATTTAGTCTGTCTTCTCCTTTTCCACTTCAGATGTGAAAGGAAATCAAGTCATCATCAATGGCACCTTGTGTTAGCCTACCATGGAAACGAGGTCATTGATTGAGTAAAAGAAGTTTCTGAGAGGCTAGCCTAGTCTTTAATGGAGTGGCTAGCATAGATAACGTGGCAGAGATAACATTGCTAAATTTCTCTCCCTATTTTGAGGACAACCAGGACTAGGAAGATGATAATATCTCCCTGTTCCAGACTTTGATGCTTTTCAAACTCCATATTATCTGGAGTACACCGAGTTGAGCAAAATAAATGTATGAGATTTCTCATTTATTTTGTAAATGTCTGATATTACTCCTTGCTAATCTCATTTGTATGGATGCTATTCCTGATAAAAATTCTGACTGTATATTGAATCTAAACCAGTGATCATCACCTATAATTTTTGTTTAGTTAAGTCTTCTGTTCTTGCTTTTTCTCCCTTTTTGATTTTCTTCTTTATGAAGTCTATGAATATGCATTCTGGTCTTATCCGCTTTGTTTAGAGATGCCTTGGCAGTGTCTGAGATGATTTCTCATGGGCTCTAACATCAAAACTGAAGGGATGAAGGAGCTGGATATTTAACAAAGGCTTCATTTATTCTGTAAAGTTAATTACTCACTCTTGACCGTCAGATTAGATTAAAATTAAATATGGGTCAATTAACACTTGTTACTTTTCTTAGCTTCATTTCTGACCAGTCATGCTGAAACAGGAGGCAGGAAAGTTGTAACTATCACAGAAGAATTGTGCCTTTTTATCTTATAGTATGTATTAACAAATTTAGGCCTTAAACATATCATAGAATCATAGAATAGTTTGGGTTGGAAGGGACCTTAAAGATCGAGTTCCAACACCCCTGCCATAGACAGGGACACCTCCCACATATCTTGAACTTAATGTTTAATACACTAACCTGATCACACTTCATTGTCTCCACAAATCACATAAATTAGGATTTAGTATTGTCACTCCAGTTATTGAGTTTTGTAACTAGATCTTGCACTTGACTATTAATCTTGAGTCACCTGTTTATCTTAATGAAAAATACTGTATCCTTTATTTTTGCTTGCTAGATTCTTGCCTTCTTTCTATGTGACCAAATGCCTTCCCTTTTTTCAGCCTACTCACAGTATAGTTTCTTTACATTGAGCCAACTTCTCAGGTGTGAAGTTTTCTATTTCTGCTGGGAGAAATGTCAGGATAAAGTCTTGTTGCACTGCGTTTTCTTAAGGAAGTGCAACATCTACCATCCACCAACTTATCACTTTCTCTGTTTTCACCTTGAGAGCTTGTGGTACATTAACATCATTGCACTGGTTATCAAGAGGCCTAGTGCTAACTGAGGCATGCTTTCAACTTGTGAATGCTATGACACAACAAATGAACAGAAGACAAACCAAATAAACTCAGTGTTTCAGGTTGGACATGATTTTCAATGTTTATATTATGTTTTTTCTGTAAGTGCTACTCTAGTTTCCCCACCACTTTTTTTTTCCATCCTCCCTTTCAGTCCATAATTTATTTTTATTGGTTACAGTAAGACTGGAGGCTTTGCTACAGCTGAGCACAGCTGCTAATGTTTTGCTATTGATTCCACATGTTAGCTCAAAAGTGTATAATAATCTGTTTTAATCGTTGCCTTTGGCTTTTCCTCTTCCCACTCTGAGAAGTGCCCTCTACCTCTGGCCTGGCACGGCCATAACCAGAAACTGATCCTAATTACATCAAACTGCTCTCTGCCAAAATGCCCAAATATCCGTAACATGTTTGAATAACAACTGTTGGGAGGCATAACTCCATCCAGCTCCCTGGAAAATGCTTCAAATTATCAACTGTAGATGTGCTGACAGGGAGAAAATCTTGTGGGCATGGTAGAAGGCTAAGCTACCTCTGGCCCGAAAGGGAATACCTCTGCAGTACAAATGTAATGCTATTTAAGTCCCTCCCTTCAAATCCCTGCAGCTCTGAGGAAGCTCCAAATTATAACAGGACTCCTAAGGGAATGGCACATAATCAGCCCTGCTGAAAACATGTTGAATAGCGCTAAATAAATCCCAGGTCTAATTATGTTACTGAGACTGCATGGGGACTGCACATCTGGAAGTCCCCCTGAAAAAGTCCTGTGGTAGTTGCAGTGAGGCACAGTCAGCTATGCTGGTGTCCATGGCAGCTCAGCAGCCATCTCCAGGAAGGAGCTTTGTGAGTCTCCTGACAGCACAGGAGTAGCCCACATTAAATCACTGCTTATTTAATCTGTTAAACTCCTCTCCTTCAGTCCAGGGGGGCATCAGCTCAGGCTGGTGTGAGAACCAGAGCTGTGGCATTGGGTAGGAACAGCTTACCCACTGCTGCCAGGGCACAGAGCCTTCACCAGCTCCCCAAAATAAATCCAAGCTTTACCTAAAGACTCAGTATGTACAAATTAGAGAAACAAATGGAATTTGTATCTGCAAATGTAATGGGGGATGTGTTGTGTTCTCCAAAACATGTCCAAACTTTACTCAAAGACTCCGTATGTACAAATATGAGAAACAAATTGGATTTTCATGCAATGGGGGATGTGTTCTTGAAGTAAGCAAGAGCCACTGGCTTCTCTGGGATTGTGTTTTGACCACAGCATTCCATGACACCGGCGAGCACTAGCAGAATTTGCATGAACTGCTTAGCACCCTGCATGGTCTTTTCTACTGAAAATTAGTGCTTTTTACCTTGGAAGGTGCAGTTCTTTATTCTAACATGAGTGGCTCCTTTTTGAGAAGGCTTGCTGCTACTGGCATAATTTTAAGGTGCAAATAAGGGTCAAAAAGCTGCTGAGCAAGTCTTATGAAAAGCAGCTGAGGAACTCAGGTTGTTTAGCCTGGAGGAGGCTGATCTCTACAAGTACCTGAAAGGAGGTTTTAGAGAGGTGAGGGCCGTTCTCTTCTCCCCAGTAATGGGTGATGGGGTGAGATGAAATGATCTCAAGTTGCTCCAGAGGAAATTTAGATTGGAATTTAGGGAAAATTTTTACGTTGAAATGGTTCTTCAACATTGGATTTGGCTGCCCAGGGAGGTGTTTGAGGCACCATGCCTGGAGGTAATTAACAGAAAGGTAGACTTTGTGCTTAGCAATATGGTTTAAGGATGGTTTGTGTTAAGGTTGGGTTGATGGTTGCACTTCTAACTAGAGTGACGATTCTGCCTGAAAAGACCTTACTTTTGGGAGCTGACTCAGACTATATAGCAGGTCTGAAAATTAAGCCTGTGAAAAATACCAGTGAACCTGTATCACCAATAGCTAAAAAAAGGTATTTAAAACTATTTGCAGTCCTCTTTATTTTGTTATGTCCTCCTTCTGTTATTTGATTAGTTGGCTGTCAGAATAGAAGATATCACTGTAATTACTTTTGCAATTGTTATACTGGTAGAGTGCTGATGGTCAATATTACTGTGGTCTGCAGTCAGATTCTTGCATATTGTATTCTTGCATATTACTATGCATCAGTGATTCTTGATGATAAATGAGTTACTGGGTTTTTTAACCTCCTAAAGAGGCCTGGAAGCACCCAGAGAATGTCAGTACTAATTATGCAGGTGCAGAGACAAATTCTTTCCTCTTTGCTGAAATGTAAGCATTAGAAAACAGCAGAAACTGAAAAATATTGGATGGTCAACAGTGGCTCTGTTTAGTGTTTAGAAGAGCTTATGGAAAGTAATATGTATTTCTAAAACTTCTGTGAGAAAAGACATTTAAATTTCTCTGTTCTGTGGGATACATATAGCTATTCTTTGATAAAAAGCTCCTTTAATGTTGTGCATAAGAAATCAGGTCCTTCCTTTGAAGTCAGAAGGAAAAAGTAAGGAATTAAATTTTCTGTTGTCTGGTTGCCTCCAAATTTAGATAATTTATCCTAGAATTTTATTAACAAGAGGATTTTGGTTTCTCAAGGTTTCTTTTTCCATGTGCATGTTTTTTGTGACTCATTGAATCTAAATATATTCCTGTTCTCTTTATCTAATCTGTAATTCTACCCAAGTATTAAGACTGATTTAAATTTTGTTTCAAAGCCATAGCAAGATTATATAGGTAAATTTATATGAAAATTAACCCAGATGCCTTCCCTACTTCTCTTCTAACCACTTTAAGCAAGATTCTACCAGTATGCACTTGACAAAAAAGAGATGTACATTCTGTTTGTCCAATTGTGCTCAGAAAACACTCTAATATGCTTGATGATGTTCTTTGTTAATTCCATCTAATTGCATGTTCCATTAGAAGGAAATACAAGCCTCACAAATCAGTAAAAAAAGTTGCTTAATTTGTATTCTGTGTTCTCCTAAAAATCACACTGGACAAAAAGCATATTTTGTTTTGGCCATGGAGTTCTATTTTCCTTGCCATGATTTCCTTGCAGCAGCTCCTGGGCAAGAAGGGGAAAAAGGAAGCAGAACCTTTTGAGGCTTACCTCTCCTGAACCTCACCCCAGCCCAGTGACAGCTGCAATGCCTTTGTCACTAATTTTTTCTGCAGTTTGGTTCTGTTTAGTTTGAAAATGCAAAGGCCTTCAAGGTCTCCACTTGGAAACTTAATTTCTGAGAAAGACTCAGCTGTTTCACTGCTCATGTTTAGCAAATGCTAAATCTGCAGGTCACAGATCTGCCTGTTGCAGAGTACTGATGATAACATGGATTCAAGAACTGGTCTGAAAATAATTATAATTATGACAGACACAGAAACCTGTTGAACTTAGGATTGATGAAAGCTGGGAGAGCATTTGGGGGAAAATACCTTTTAGCTTTTCCTATTAGGTGCTTCTCTCAGCATCCACTTTTAGCCACCCTAAAGCATAGGACACAGGGCTAAACACATCTGTGGTATGAGCCAGTCCAGCTGCTCTTAGGCCTTTGTGTTACTGTGCTTTCATATAAACATCCTAAATCATAGAAGGTGCATGGGATTTCTGTGGAGTTGCTCAGAGAAGAAACCAACAGTGAGTCTTTTTGAAACTGATCTGCTCACCAGTGTAGCATGTGCCATAAACTAGATGCTTTCCCAGACTGACAGCTTCTCATTTTCCAGCACTCTTACCAGAGTCTGGGCTATGAGAAAAGGCATTATGCACTGATCCTTTTTGCTAAACAGAAGTTGGTTTTACATTTAGTGGGGAATGGATTGCACAGATGAGACAAATCCTAAAATTTCAGCAAGATGAACAGGTCCTGGTGAAAACAAACAAGGCAGGCTAAATGCAGGATTAATATGCTATCCCAAGTTACTCTTCCCACAAATTTTGATTATTTCTAAAGGAAAAAATAAAATACCATGATTCCTTATATAAGTCGGACTGAAATTCTTGTGCAACCATTCCTAAAAGAAGAAAATGTTTGTCTGTGAGGAGAGCTGTTTCTGTTGGAGGGGCAAGAGATTGAAAAGCTTTAAGTTTACCAAAGAATTCTTAAAGTACAGAATTCACAAGCAGAAGAGCTGTATTGCTGAGAGGCTTTTCCACTCTAGAGGGTCAGCCTGGGCAATAGGAAAGGACATTTGTTCTTTTGGTTTCTCCCATTTTTGGCTCTGAGTCTAACCTGGAATATGTTACACTTATTCTCTACAAGTACCGCAAACATCTTCTCAGCATACCAGCTGAGAAGCTGGTAAGGAACTGGCATCAAGTGCTTCAAAGCGAAGGACTGGGTAAGGGACAAATCATAAACATGTGATGTGTTGTGTGATGCTTTGCTGTTTGAAGATCATCCTTGTGATGGGGTGGACCTTATTGGTTCCTCTCTTTCTTCTCTTTTGTACTTGGAGGAAAAGTATCCAATCCTATCCAGTTTCCTCATCTGCTTTGACTTCATTGAAGATATGTCTCTTCTGGGTTAGGAGCCTTTTTATCTGTTGAAAATCTTATGATTGGATATAAATTTCGAATTCACACAGAATAGAGAGCCACATCATCTTCTCTCCTTTGTCAATCAATTATGAGTACAGAACCATTAATTTGCTAGTCTTAGTTATGTCTTTTTTTCCTTTTATTATTTGAAGTGCTTTCCAAATCATTGCTGCCTTGCTGCAAAGTGAAAGTTCTGACCAAAACATGAATCTACAGCGTGTCATCTAGAGTGTGAAAAATTATATTCTATAAGGTCCAATGCTTTGTATTGATCTTACAGAAGAGACAAATCTCATGGGTCAAAGTTGAAGTGATATGGGCCAGTAAAATCAATAATAATTTTTAAAATAGGGTTTTTCTCCCCCCTTTTCTTTTACTAATTCATGAAAATAATACAAAAGCACTGTAAGACTTGCACATTATCAATGTTCTACAGATTCCTACTGTTTTTCTCTAATTAATTATGTTTTGGAAAATGTTTTCTGCCATCATCCAGTTTGCAAAAAGGTTTTTTAAAGGCTGAAATCTGATATTCCTATGAGAATAGATTTGACTTCTATTGTGGCATAAATAGTGCAAAATTTTTGCTGCCACAGACCTGCCCTTATTTTGTGGACACTTCTGCTGACTCTAATTTATTGAATCTTAAGTCCTTTTAGATGTGGCAAGGTTAAGATTTTTCTTTGCTTTAGAGGAATAAAAAGATATTCTCTAAGCTGGAACTTTTTGAAAGCTTTCTGTTGCTGAATTAGTAGTAGCAGATTTAGAGGAAACCTGATTGCTTGGGAAGCTCTTCACTCATTGAACCTCTTGATCATGTGTCTGGATACTGGATATGGGATAGGAGACATGATGTCCTTTCTGTTATTAAACAGAGTAAAAATCTAGAAGAAATCTCATTGGCTGAAGTTATTCCAAAGATTTGCTGAGTTTTCTAGGGTGTTTTGGATTTGATCTAACATTATTTCAGGTTTTAGCTGTTAAACTTCATGCACCTTTACTCTGTTCTCTCCTCTGTGCCAGCACCCAGAAAATTCTTTGAGAGCTGTGCAGCTTTTTGTTTTTCTCTTAGGAAAATCAGACTGTTGTTGATTTCTGCCATGTACAAACAAACCTCTACTGTGAATTAAAAAGACCCCTCAGTAGTGGTTTCCATGATACCCATTCCCATTGTCTGCCTTCTTGCATACCTGCGTGTTGGCATGATCACATTTGTCTTTGTCAATGACTAAAATGGAGGATATCGTTCTACAACATAGGCCAGAAATTAATTTCTACTGGCAGGCATCATGGAGACTGAGATAATAATTAAGAAAATAAAACAGTAATCTAAATTTTAATTATTTTGCTAAAGAACTTAGGAAAATGCTTCCATCTTCCCTCTTGCAGTCTTAGTATTTTGCTCCTTCCAACCTCTTGAGCTGTGACCTATTGTTTGAAAAATTGACCTAGATGACTTTTTTCATTGTCAGGATTTTTGCTTGCTGTTAAATATTATTATTTAAAGTCCCCAAAATGTGCTCTATGCAGAATTGACTGGTAGTGAAAATGTCACCCTGGCAACATCCCTAAGAGCATTGCTAGCTCCTACTAAGAGCCTATTGCAAAGAGCATACCTTTGCAGGAGCCTCATGCAGGACAACCTGTTAAACAGAGACTGTGTGTGTGGGGCTGGGGACAGGGAGCAGAATCCCACATGCACCTAATTATAGCCTTTAGTATTACACAGCAGTTGGCAACCATTAAACAAACAATTGTTTAATTTCAAAGCTCTTCTAATTAAACATTAGTCACACACTCTCCCTTGCCCTCTATTTGCTGTGCTAAAAATCACAACCCTAAAAGAGCTTACTTGAAAGATTCCATAATTAAGCAACTACTTAGCCTAGGATCATCAAAATCCTTCTTTCCCAAGGACAGCCATTATGTCTTCAGGTAAAGAGTTACCACAATGTAGCCAGTGGCAGAATCCAACCAAAAGTATATATAAAACTCTGTCTACAAGCATTTAAAAAGTGCATTGTGAAGTGGATGGAAGGAGTGTAACAAAGCAGATTGGAGAAAGAAAAACAATAGGTACAAATTTCTACCAGTTTCCTCGGGCATCCATAGCAGCTGCTTAATGATACATGTATCATTATATCTTGGAGTAGTTGGAGGGCAGAAGCAGACTTGATTACACTACAGACAATTGTTTCACAATAATTCTGGACCATTTTTCATTAGCTGTCTCCCCTTACAGCAAAATGAGGGATAATTTTTTTTAAAAAAAAAGCTTATACCTCTAGAAGGTTGTCCAACAGTTAAAGATTTTTAATAATTCATCATGCGAAACATCTTCAGCTAAATACTAAATTTCCCAGCTATAACAACAAAAGATGAATGAAAGGAGCTGAGGTTAACTTGCTCGGATAGAAACAAAAGGGTAAATAAAAAGAATGATGCTATCTCTTTTCCATGATTTATCTGTGCATTTATATTACACCCTATGCTTTGACATGCTTTGTCACTCAATCTGTGAGCCAAACCAGTTCATTCCAAGCAAGCTGATTAAGTAACTGATTAAAACGAAGCAGCAGATTTGTCTGCCTATAATCATTTACCATTACAAGAGCAATAGGTGGCAGACCTTACTGGTGAGTGCAGCTGCTGATGTTACCTTCTAGGAATGATAAGAACTCTTGGTTTTGATCACCTGGCCTAGCTCATCAGGCTATAAGGTGGCATGGCTGTTGTGGTGTGAGGAATGACTTTTATGACAATTGTTATAGAGTCATAGGTTGTGTTGAGCTGAAGAAACCCTCAAAGTAGTTTAGTCCAACCCTCACTGCAGTGAGCAGAAGCACTGCACTGTTCACTTGCAATTGAACCACCTCCAAAAAAAAGGTGAGTCATTCATGATAACACTTAAATATGGGATTCCTGACTTCATTGGGTGGACTTAATTCATTCATCTATCAGCAAAGAAGTTATCTGCTTCCCAAGACACCCTGTGACTGTTGCACAGGGCAAGCAAAGGTGACTGAGATCTTAGTCTAGGCTTTGAAAGTCCTGAAAAGCATATAACCTAAAATTGTGAGTCACGTTCGATGGCGGATTGTTTAGAAGACTTCTTCAGGTAGAAATGGGGAGGTGATGGGAGCTGAAGTGTAAGGAGCCATTTCAACAGCAGTTTCCTGCTACCCCAAGAATGGGCAGCACCTTCTACAGTTCTCAGAGCTGAGGTACAAAGTTGAAGTGCTCCAAAAGAGTGGAGACAACTGCTCTGGACTTGCTGTTTGTGCTCCAAAGAGGAAGGGATAGGTTCCACACAAATAGCTTGTTCTCTGATCTCTCTCTCCAAGGTGGGAGCCAACTTGGCTTTCCAGCACAAGCAAAGCAGATGATGGTGGTGGTGGTGGTCTGCATCATTTGATGTTTGCTCCTAAATCCTATTTGGGGTGCCTGAGGATGCAACTGGATTCCTAGGATCTACTAAAGCATGTTGGAGACATGAAATGACTGGCAGTGAGAGTAAGAGTTCTAAAATTTATGATTTTGAACACACCATGTGGTGTCTGCCTGCCATGGTGTATGCTTAGACACAACAGGCTCTCCTTGCAAGATGTTTTTAATACTGCTGTGATGAGTTAATACAATAACTGTCTGCCTTTTTGAAATGCCTAAACTTGGGAAATCAAAATAGGAAGCCACTGCTGTTCAGGACTGCAGTGTGGAACATCCTCACAGGCAATAATATATTCCAGGAGCAATGTTTCCAAGACCTGGTCCTGTGAGCAGAATGTTGTGATGCAGCTGGTGCAAATGGCATAAATGTTAAGTTCTGATTCTTAATCTGCAGGTAAGAAATCAATTTTTTCTTTCTTAAGAGGACCATAAATTTTCAATGGACACAAAATAACCTTTTAAGCTTTAGGTGTTGAGTCTTTAAAATAACAAAATATGATGATATACCCTAAATGGATCCATACTCCCCATACAATTTTTGGTATAAATAAAACTAAATGTATTCCTAATTATAAGGCCACTAGGAAGTTAGATGCACTTAAATATACTGGTTTAACAAATGCACTTTGAAAGGTGGGTCCTGCAGTGATCCTTGCATTGCAGCCCATTATTTCTTTGATCTTACTCATCAATGTCTTGTTCAAAGACTGTAATTTCACAAGGTTTCTTGATAAAAGGAGGATAGTGTCTAACTACACAATGTAGCAAACTGTAAAACATCTTGCTATGTTTACTTTTCCATTGCTGTAAAAATTGAAGCCGTTGCTTGTCTTGCCCTGTGAGTTATAGCTTTAGTGAAGTATTGTCAGATTCAAGTCAGCAGGCCTCTGCTGGCACTGCAGAATGACAATTCTTATCCGTTTTCTATAACCTGACATTTTCAGTAAGGCCTGGAAGGTTTGGGTAACAGGGTTTGTCAAAAGGGAGCTACAGTATAAAATGTTGAAATATGGAATGAGAGCAGAACAGGGAACTCATGTCACGTTAAATGTTACCAAAGCAATTTCTAGGGGACTAATTATTCACAATAGATAACTAAATTGTAAATCTCTATTACAAGTGGGGGATTGAATGTGAGTTTTTTTACAAAGCATTTCTGAAGTCTCCTACTCTAACAGTTAATACATAAGGAAAATGGTAGATGTGCCGGAGGCTTTGGAACATGAGAGGTCAATGGGTGAAGGAATAATAACTGCCGGATTCATTCACTCTGCAAGTCCTGAAAGGACATATTTGCATTATAAAATGCCTGATACTTTTTTTTTTTAATGGTCTGATATTGAAAGCATCCTGATATAATAATGCCTTATTGCAAACTAGAGAAAGGGTGAAGGAGAGCAGAATCAGAAGAGGGGCATCTAGATACGCTTGAGGGTTCTTAGCTGTGTTTTCAAAGGATGATGATAATCGGGTACTTCCTAAAATTCCTTGGTCTGCCTTTTGGGTATTAGGTCCCTTCCAGGATGGTAATTGTGCTTGCTAATGCCCTAATGAAATCCTTTCTGGTATTACCTGAAACAGCACATAATGGATAGTCTGTGCCCTTAGGAGGTATTTGTCCCTGTCCTTTCTATTATGTGGCATTTTGTGAGAGAAGAGGAAATGTAGTAGACAGTCCCTATGAGAAGAGGATCTCTGAAATACCCTTTCAGGATAGTTTGTGCAACATTTCTTGCCTCTGTTTCTAGATTGCTTTCAGATTTATGGATGCCTTTGGATGTTCTCGTTTATCACTACGTAGTTTTTAGGAAGTAGCTGATGAATTGTGGCACAAACTTTATGACTGACTATAGTGTCTCTGTTATTACCTCTGCTCTCCTTCTTTACTATTGCTTTTGTTACCATTTGCTGTGTAAATATATGCAGACTTGCCAACCCATGCTATGCAACTCATGGTATTCAAATGGAACTGTATTCCTAAGAGGCAGTGATGTAACTGTACTCCAAGGTGGTTGAACTCTACTTTATGGATTCAAAGGTTATCACCCAGCTTATTAGCAAAACCTTCTTAAAGAAGCTCTTGTGTCTTTTATAGAAGTACTAAAGGGAGAAAAAGTTCAGAGCATACCAGGAAGGTATCACAATTCAATTCCTGAAGAGATAAAGCTGTAAGGTTATCTCTGGCAAAGCATATGCTCATAAATGGGGCTCCAGCTCTTAGAGGTGTTGGGGATTAATAAGGAATGTTTATCTCTAGAGTGACTGCATTGGACATGACATCTTGGTGTAGCTGGTGTCTCTGAAGTTTCCAGTCAGTCTTGGACTTATGTCTGTTCAGCATCTAGTGGTATAAAAGGGCATATTCACAAAGGTTTCAGTTGTAAGAGCTGTCTTTCCCACTAGGACACAGAGATGCAAGGGTCTTATCCTTGTCCAGCTGGGAAATCTGTGTGATGATCTCACTTTAGTAGTCATTCATACTGTGATCTCTCTTAGTTCTTAGATCTGGGTTGCTCCTTTTGGGAGTCAAATCAAATTTCATAATTAAAAAATTCATATGTATTATGGAACTGGTGCTTTATTGGGGAGGATGAAAGGGAGGCTCTTCGCTAAATTATTTTCTAATATTTTATAGCTATTGAGGCCAGGCAAAAATGGTATTTTGGATGCCATAATACACACTGCAGTTCAGCTCATAGAGCTGAATGTAGTAAGCACTCTGGACACAACTGTGGTGTATGATAACTGAAATTAAGAGAAAAATTATAAATTTGAAAGTTTAGCCTTTCCTGGACTATATGGGAGTAGGGACTATTTTTGTTTGCTTTATTTTTTCACAGCTTAGAGTTTATAATCAAGTTTAAGCCACTCAATGAGTGATTTTTCAAATGAAAAAAGTTGTTTGAGATCTTTTGGACTGGCTCAGTTTTTAAACTTTGGTCTAGAGCTGATTTCTTTTTACTCACCAAATATCTTGTTTAATAACTGCTGCAGTATTTTAATTATCATGTAACTCTTCTAAAGCTTCCAAGAAACCAGTGCATCTTTGCTTTAATGAAGTGTATTTTTGGGAAGATTTTAAAGAAGTAAAGATGCATGGTGGTGCCACATTTACATAATTCATTTTTATTTGTGGCAGCCTTTGCATTGCCTAATGTTTATATGAAACCCATATCCTTATTTTTAGTGAGGATCCCTCAGTCAAACTTGAAGTCTCAGCAGTGAGAATGTATAAAATGGACAGTCAAATGAAAAAAAAGCATTTCTAGTGATTTTTCTTCTCTTCTTTTAATGCACTCACTCAAGAATCTGTTAGTAATTTGTTCAATAGTTCATACATATGTGAAGGTAGAAAAAGAGATCCTCTCAGAGCTCTTTGTGTTAACAATTATTTACTTCCCTGTAGAAAGTGTCACAGAGTAGTGAAATAAACTTTCTGAGAAAGTTGTCTTCTAGACATACAGTTGTGGTGGAGCCAACTCACTCCACATATGTGATGGAATCAGGAAGCGAGAGCCAGTGGAGTGCTGCTGAGTGACTTCCTTCTGGTATTAAATACTGAAATTAATATGAGGTTTTCCTAAATAGAGGCTGTCAGAATATGCTGTAAGCTATGCTGATGTCTTTTGAGACCAGCACATAATAATGTGTTCTGGTTGTGTCCTTATATTAGATGAAGTTGATAAAATCTAGGATTCTAAATTATTCTTCCACCCATTATTATTCATGCTAAATGATTTCTTGATACTTCAAAAAAGAAAACTAATGCACAATTAAGAAAATGCCATTGCTATCTCTCACGCAAGCCACCTTGTAATATCATCAGCTACAGCAAATAGGCCTATTTTACAACAGAATTACATATTTTAATTGATGGTTAAAGTTCATTCTCTTTAATACATTTACAGTATAAACATCCAAATTGCAGAAGTAGAGGCAAGAGCATTATGGGTTACATAGTGTTCTTCTTCATTTATGGTCTTACTATAATTTTTATTATATTTGGTTGCAGAAACAGTAGCATACTTTTAAAATAAACTTTACCTGGCACTAAGAGAAGAGGGAAGAAGATATGTGGAGAGGTATTTACAGTTTTTTCAAGATATGACTCAGCAATTTGCATTTGGAAGGAAGCAATCTCCTTTTTTTTTTTAAATAAGCCATTGTGTTTCAAGTTGATTTTTTTCCATGGAAAGGAGCTGAAATTAGCTACTGACATGCAATAATTTATTTCTTATTTTACCAACAGTAATTAAATTGCCTGAAACTGTTGTCATTTAAAAGCCTGTTAATTGACTAATGTTACTTGCACATGGGCTATAGGTAAAATCCAAGGATTAAGAAAGAAAGGAAGAAGAATGTCACTGATTTTTGTGACCATCATAGATGAATGTTTAATTAATTTAATAATGGAATGTATTCTTAACAAACAATAATAGATTAGATTTTAAATATGAAATTTCATCAGCAATAGCCCTAAAGAAAGTGGTCAGCTATTAATTCTTTGGAGAGGGGTAAAAGGGCTACTTGGTTCAATCATTTGCACTTTATATAGCTCTTCCTTCTTAAAAATGAATGATTTATGCTTGAATTTGTATTTTCATTATGAAATTCCTTCCTCTAATAATATTATTGGCCAGGCATTGTGATAGTTTCCTTGTTTTTTTCCACCAACATCAAAAGAAACCTTGTCATGTGTATTGGATAGGCTCAACCTAAAAGAAACTACACCCAAAGTGTGGATATTGACAAGTACAGCAGCTTTGATTTCATCCGGTCAAATATGATACATTTCAGTGCTGCTGCATTAGTGGCCTATGTTTGGGGGGAAAAAAAAAATCAATGGCTTCAACATCTAGGGCCCAGATGAGAATAATCCACTTTATAAAAATAAACCAAAATGTTCTCCATCACATGAGCTCTAATTTATATCATTGCAGGCTTCTATGGAGTCTATGCCTATATGAATAAACTAGGAAATAAAGGTCAAACTTTTAAAGGGAGAGGCATGAGATGGATTTCCCATGTCACCTAACAATCAAGAGACTAATAACAAAAATGTCTCTCTGTGATTTGGGAATCATCAGTTAGAAGACAAGAGGAGGAAAATTACTGGATACTTTAGCTGCCTAAATGTGAAGAAAACATGGAAATTCAGTCCAGTGAAATAGCACTGATGAAAAAAAGAAAAAAATACTAGTCATCTAAAGCCATCATGGAGAGTCTCCAGATGAATCAAGGGGAACTGAATAGCTACAGGACACAAGGCTGAAGAAACCATCTGTGTTACAGGTTATACACCATGGTTGAAATCTGCTAGTTCAAATACAAGAGACTGCTCTTCTTGTGTCTCTATCTTACTGACTTTCTTTGCAAGGCTGTGATGAAAAACAGGTACTTCTTCATACTGTTTTTCATCATTTAAACACACCAAACAAATTGTGTCTGCAAGTGCTTATTTTTCTGTTTGCTAGAAAGGAAGGCACATAAACAGATGTGATGTAGACACCTCCATGGCAGGTCTGTGAAGTTAGAGAAGATTAATCCCATCACTGAAATGGTTGCTTGTCACCTGCCATGTCTGGAGAATTGACTTGATTCTTAAATGTCACCGAACCTGCACCAAACTCGAAATATGGGTGTGGTCTTTGGGTCACCATCATTCCTTTTTTTCAGTTGTAGATCAAATGTAACTTGAAGCCTTTTGATTTCTTTGGTTGTGGTGCCTAGTGCAGAAAGAACATTGGAGTGCGCAGCCTGATTCCCTAGCATTCAGTGTCTTTCAAAGCGTAACTTCATGTAATGCTTGTTTTTATTTCAATAAAACAGTAATTTAGACAATAACTAAGTATGTCTGGAAGAATATATGGGAAGGCTATGAAACTATTAATAATGTTGGACACCTTCTGCACTGTTTTAATGCATTGCAAGTTAGTACATTATTGATTCAGTACCAAAGTTCTGAGAAACAAGCCTCTTACCAATATCTAGGATTGGATGTTATAATTGAAGTAGAAAATGTTAGTTTTCCAGCATTACTTACTGCTGAGAATTCTTCCCAATAAATGTGTGTTTTCCACTGGGGCTGAAATCACCGCAAGTGCTAGTTTTAATTTTTTTTTCCTTTTTATGATTTTTTCTGTCATATGGGTTATTTTTTCCCCTGTGTAAGATAAACAATGGGGCCAGTTTGTCCATTTTGCTGTCTTGAACTGTGGGAAGATAATTTGAGATACTTGGTTTAGATAATTAAATCGTTTGTGGAAGGATTAAACTTTGGGGGAAAGAAAAAGGGTGGACTTGGAAAATGTGTAGAAAAAAAGAGCCAGTAAGAATAATGGGGCTTTGTCAGTGTGCAAAAAAGGAGAAAGAATGGAAAGGGAGACAGTTATGACACTGAAGCAGAAGGGGAGAAAAATGTTTATGCTTAAAGGACAAATAAAATAATGTAAAGGAAGGAAGTGGCAAGAGCAGTGGCCATGTATTTGGCCTTTAAAATTTGAGTGGATGCTGGCACATCATTTTCCATATGTGACTCCTTATTTCAGGACCTCCTTCAGATTTACACATTCCTTTATGCAGCATCTTCCTTTTATAGCTATTAACCTCCAGAGTCTGTCAATAAACACTGAAGTAATGTCTGATTCACTTCTCCCCCCCCCATATTTTGTTTTGATTTTCCTTCTTAGGTTGAGGGTTTTGTTAGATGCTTGTGATTGTTAATTTATGTATATCCTCCAAATACTAACATTGTTTCTCATAGCAATAGATCTTGGAAAGTGACCTCAATCACAGCAACTAAAAGCATATTGTCATTAGACAACAGAAAATACAGCTATGTAGAAAGGTAACAGGAGCAAACTAAAGCTTTAGGAATGTCACTGCTGTTGTAGCACCTTTTGTCAAGGCACACTAGTATATTTATACAGAGATTGTCAAAATTGCATTTTTTTCATCTGGTTCTAGTCTGTGCAGTTACAATTGCTCTCATGCTGCATGTGGTACGGATGTATGTGCCTCCCACTGGCTCTTTAGAGTGCCTTGGTTTTCTTTATCTTAAGCTATGCTGCTGTTTTGGCAAGAGTGAGTTCTGTGTAGCATGCTCTGTAGAGTGTAGGAAAACTTGTTTCTGGTAGGAAGCCAGCAGTTCTTCCTTATCTATAAATATTTCATCACATACATAGTAGATGATAAGTAGCTGAATAGCCACAGCTATTAATAACTTACTAGTTACATGTATTTTGTTCTTAAATTGTTTTTCCATAGCTAATTACATATAACAAGTCAAATGTAGATAACCTAGAAGTTATTTATTCTGCTTTTTAGTCATCCTAGATGGCTTTTAACCAAGAACATGCATTCACAAAATATGCCTGCAAACCGCAAGTGGCAAAATCTGAACCTGTAAGTACACATGATCAATCTTAGAATAGACATTTTACAATTAGCATGGAAGAAATGACACTGACTTCGCATAACTTTGTTCCACACTTATTAAAATGTCAGAATCTGAGGAACTTTTGAGCTTCTCATAATTTCTATACAATAGAAATGCAAAATACATTTTTCTTTCCAACTGATTGGGTTGCGGAAGAAAAAGGAATTTCAGTGGCTGAAGTCCAGTAACATTATATTCTCTACTACATGTAGAAATAAGATATAGAAATAATATAAGATATGGGAGGACTAGAAATAATGGATGTAAATTGGAAGAGGGTAGGTTCAGGCTAGATATAAGAAAGTTCTTTTTAGTGAGGGCAGTGAAACACTGGAACAAGTTGCCCAGAGAGGTTGTGGACGCCCCCTCTCTGGAGGTGTTTAAGACCAGATCGAACAAGGTACTGAGCAGCCTGATCTAGTGGGAGGTGTCCCTGCCTATGGCAGGGGGGTTGGAACTCAATGATCTTTAAAGGCTCTTCCAACCTGAACCAATCCATGATTCTATGATTTTAAAACCATGATTGTCTGGATCAATAGTAGTGCTCAAAACCATCTGACATATTATCAGGCTCTCTGATTCTCCATAACACTCCATTAGAGAGTTACTCTAGTGTAACACTAGACTAAGTTTGACTCTCCACTCTGAAAAGTACTAAACCTCTTCATGCCTCTTAGATGTAGGACCACAACAGCAAGTATGCGCAAATCTTTCAGGAAGATAACCTTTAAAATACTGACGGCCTCATGATAAAATTATAATGCTTGGCCAAGTGGCAGAAAGTAATCAACATTTTTGAACTTTAGATCTAGTTTTTCCTCTGTAAGACATTATGACAGTACAGCTGTTTCCTAGTGAGAGTACCTGCATATGAACACTTACGCTTTTTGCAGTTATTCCTGTAAAGAAACAAACAGCTCCTCAAAACCACACTGCCATCATCCTGGAACATAACAGGCATGAGTTCTCCTGAGCCATTGGTGCTCAGACAGGGTTTCTGTCCTTGCAAGGTATTGCTTTTTCCTTCTAAACCGTGGAGGTGTGTTATTTAGCGTACAGGTTTCCATTTGTCAGTGTCTGAAACTCACATGGTCATAAACCAACAAAGGAAAAAAAGAGAGCGCATAACATGGGAATCAGAAATAATTCATGATGATTTAGTTTAATTTGAGTTACTATAACCCTAAAGCTCCATTAAAACCTAAAATGAATGCTATTTCCTCCAGAGAGCAGAGAACAATCTGCTAACTTTTGCCAAGATGAGAGCTATTATGATCTACAACATGGATGCGGAGTTTATATTTGTTGTTTTCCTGAATTTTAACTTTGACCAGCATGTCAAATGAAAAGCAAGGCTGGGGTGGGGAGCTGGGGGGAGGGAAAACCTGCATCAGATTAAGAAACATATAATGGAATGTAATTTCAAACTGGAAAACACAAGAACTTCTCTCTTCAAACAATCCAAACAGGTTTTCTTTTAATGATTAGGTTTCCCTTTTTTCCCCTTTATACTAGAGATGCATACAGAATTAGAGCAGTATTTGGAAACAATTCACTAAGCCCAGTATCTCCTTTTTTCACAACTCTGGTAACACCAGGGATGTTTCAGGTTTCCTACTGTTAATGTTTGGTGCAAGTAATTCAGGGAAATAAAAGTAGGTAGAAGCCAATATAGAAAATCAAAGAAAATTTTATATGTCAGGACATGGCACTGAAATTGGCCTGAGCACACATTTAATGGCACTTGCAGCCCTTAGCAGGTAAACAAATAGGAAGTTCCTTTCCATTAAGGAAGACAGATGCTGCAGAGAGCCTGGGTCTCCCCAGAGCAGCTGCTCTATCTAAGATCCAAATAGGTCATTTAAGCCCTGATCCCACTATGAGAACTATTGGGTCAGAATGTGCCTATCCAGGGATTAAGCCATGACCTGATAAAAGTGAAAAACTGATTTTTATATATACTTAAAGCATGTTTTCAGAACATTAATATTTCAGGAGGAATTTTTTTCCTGCTTCTCTCTATCCTTTATACAAAGAGCTTCAACTTGTGCTCATTTCAATTCAACTGATTTTTGTTCCCATTGTTCAGCTCTTTTTTCATTCAGATAGTTTAATTTACCTACTCTTTTATACACACAGCTACCGTGTTTATGGATAGTGAAATGTTTTTCTATATGTCAAATGAGCTTTTTAAAAGTATTATACTCTGCAGGCACACAGGGGATAATGTTTAAACATAGCTTTCTCCTGCCTAGGCTTCCAGTTGATTGAATTTTGAATCTCCTATGAGCTAAAAAATTGATTATGGAACATTTTGGATAGGCTTTGGAACATAACTGTATAGCTGTCTATATCTTTGCATTACCAGGAGCATAATAAAGCAACTGGATCTGGGATGTCCTTTTAAGGAGTTTATTGGGCAGAGAATGGCTTAACATTTCTAGCTTCCTATTGAATATTTTGAAGAGTTCATTGCTCTAGAAGTCTACATTAGTGAAATATGAGCTTTTCCTACTTACAGAATTTGAAAAACTTGTCAGTGGGTAGTTGGGAAAGCAACAACTGTCCAGTAACCACCAGGCAGTTGGGGACAGACAGAAGAGACAGACTAAGGGCTCTCTTTCTGTCTTGGCAATGACCTGAGCCTGTTCATACTTAAAAGAACCACCTTTTAGTGTTCTCAGTGAGTCTAAAACATTTTTCAGTTTGTTAATTTTATAACGGTATTCTTTTCAGTGGTAAAGTCATCCATCTCAATTCTATGACTGCTTTTGTCTCTCTTCCTCCTCCCTCCCCTGCATTTGTAGTTTCAAGTTCGCTCTTTTAAAGCAGAAAAATCCTGGTATTTTTACGCTTGTTCTAAATCTGGCTTTTTCCAAATCCCTGAGGTTTCAAGTCGATACGTTTGGTAATGACTTCATACAAAGGAAAAGAAGCCAATTTTTGTTTTCCATTGTTGTGTTAAAAGCATATCTGAACTTTCAGCTGGTCTTGGCTTCAAAAAATAAAGCAACCAGCTTTGCTAGATTATACTATGGTCTAAGAAGCAGACCATGGCATGGAGAGTACTGTGACACCCCACTTTCTTTGTTTATTTTTCAGAGCTCAAGTGACTTATCCTCCACAGTTGAAAGCAAAAGTAAGAGATGCAGGCGTAAGACTGAAAAGAGTGGATTGCTTTAAACCTGCAATTAGGGTAATTCCCAGGTATTTGAACACTGATTTACATCATCTTGTAGGAGGTGCTGCATAAAACACCACAAAGGAAGGTTACACCCCTAAGGAGAGCACAGAGATACTTATGATTAAATGGCATTTGAAATTAACCATCAGAAACTCAGGTATTAGCAAAATCAGTGTTTTCTGTGGAAGACACCAAATTTTATCAAGATTTTCAGTCAAGAGACATTTTGTTCATATTCACTGTGTGGCAAACCCTTACTCAGAGCTACCATTATCCCTGAATTTTGCACGATGCTGTTTTTCACTCTGTTTCTTGATATTACTCTGTTCCTGTTAAGGGAAGTGACTGCAAAGCCTTTCTCATCCTTCCCTTTTATCTTACCTTGTAGCTTAAAGAATGGGGTCAAGCTTTGCATTCTCAAGATTTCTTGTAGATTTATAGTTGTGCAAAGGAAAAGTGAGCAGAACACAAAGGCATCCATGGAACTGAAAAAGAAAACAAGCAGAACTCCTGAGCTTTAGTGGCACCACCACCACTGTGCCAGAAGCTGCCGGTGGCCAAGTTCTCTCTATTGGGAGCCTCCCAAACTGTTATGTGTGTAAAACAGTGTATCTGGACTCACTAGAGACCCTTTTAAACTCAAATTTTCCATTTATTTCTGGCTGAAATAGCCCCATCAAAAGTAGTTGGCCTGAGCTGGCCATCACAAGATGAGCTTGTGTATCTCTGATTAGTGATGCAGTCACATAGAAATGGCATTAATGTAGGTGTACTTAAGTAGTAATATAAATCTGAGTAGTGTCCTTAGAGGGTGAAGAATACAATAGCAGTATACTAATGTTAAATTGAGCACTAAATCGAAGGCTTAAAAATGAGGAAGCTAGTAAAAAAAGATGTTAAGGTGAAAAGTGAGGAAATTAGTGTTGCAGCCCAGTAGGGGGGCTACTTAAACATCCCATAAAGTGAGTAATAAATTACTACCCCTAGGAAAAGAAAAGAGCAACTCAAAGAGCAGGTTTGTAAATTAATAGATATAGGTAAAGGCAAAATTCTGGAAGAGCTGAACATGTCTCTGCACAGGAAGAGAAGAAGTCAGCTTATAAAGAGGATTATAATTAATGGCAGGTAAATATGAGACAGAAATGTGGGGATACTGAAAGGCTTTTTGCAAAGCAAATAGCCAAAAGCATATAAACAAAAAACAAAGAATTGTTCAAATCTACAAAGAGCAGGAAGCTTGCTAGAGCAGACAGAGCCAGAGTCAGATAAAGGACAAAGCACTATGAGACCGAGCAGGATAGGAAACAGCTGTGTGGTAGCTCTACTGGCCAAGCTCTTTCCTGGCCTGGTGTCTCCTGCTCTGAATATTTGTCTTTCTTGCCACAAGCTTTCTCATGAGATTTTGGTGGGATTTTTTCCTATTTTTCTTTGGTCTGTGGATTTTCCTCCATCACTGGGCACAGGCCACGGCTTATGTTTTGAACTGTCCCCTGGAGAAAGAGATATTTCCCCAGGATTATTTAAATTTAGCAGCATTTTGAAAATGGAATGCCTGTAAAATCCCAGACCCAAAAGATCTGTAGGGAATTTAATCTCTATAAATGTTTTGTCAACATTTTCTTTTACCTCTTTTGTGGCTTATATTGCAATGATTGAAATGCAGGAGCATATGGTAGAACATAAGATATTAAAATGATAAAGAATACACAGAGCGGCCTTGCAACAGCTTTGTGCATCTGTTTCAGCATCTTGGCTAAATTCCAATATGGGTTATTAGATTCCTAAATTCCCTACTCTTTAATTGTCTCTGTGATGGGGTCGAATCGCATCTATTCTAGTGTCCTATGCATCTGTGCCTCAGTTTCCCAGCTGTACCATCCTCTGATTAAAGACCTGATTTAAGATTAACCCTCAAGCTGAACTCCTAAATCTTGCTGTACCAAAATGGTCCTTGAGAACAAATTAGTCTTTTCAGCCCTGCTTCTGGGCTGTTAATATTCTGCTGCTCTCTTGGAGGCTGAAGTGAGTTTTTATTCCACCTTTTTGAAGTGTCCTGAGCCCTGCAAAGCTAGAGCCTTGGCTCTTCAAGACTAACACTCTGTACCAGTGTATCATCTCAAATAATTTGTTGCTAACAGCTCATTCCTCTCCAAGCACCATTTCATATGGTGAGCATTCACCAAATTTTAGTATTTCAAAATAATCTGTGACACTTGGAAAACAATGAATTGTGAAAGAATGTAAGTTTGATATGCAGTGTAGTATTATTTTAGTTCGTTCCCTGAATAATTTAGGAATATTATATGAAATACTTGGTATTTAATAAACAAAATGCTCCCTTTAAGCATTTTCCCTTGCCTTAAGCTCTTAAGATATTATTCAGGCACTAGAAGCAGTGCAAAATAACTATTTAACAAAGAAAACTGATTTTTAGATGAGGTAACCGCTTCACTGCATGGAGTATTGTTCTATACAACACTCTGTAACAATAAAGATAGATTTGGAAGGGAATGAAGGGAAGTAGTTGGTTAGAAAAAAATTATGATAGATCTCCTTGTGTAGTCGTGAAAATGACATGTAGAATCTTTTCTCTCACACAGGAGTTAAAATAAGCTGTGGTTTTGAAATGTAGCTTAAGGGAATGTCTGGTAAAAAACCTGCTGAAATACATTAAGGAGATGTGCCAACAGAAACTGCCTGTATTTGTTTTGCTTTTAGTTAAAAGTAAACTTAAATTGGAAAAGTAAAAATGTACATAATTGGGGGCTTTGATAGTGAATAAAGCTAAACCTTTAGAATTTCCATAGCACTTGAGGAAAGTGGAGTGGTTTTTTTATTACAAAGTATATATTTTAATGGTTTGAAATAAGTCATCTAATAATGTGTATGTATGTCTGTCTGTATATGTGATGTTGAGGCTAGATGAGGGTAGAAGGAAGAGAACTCCAATAACTTGGCAGTCATATAAAAACAAACAATAATCAGAGTAAGTTAAAATTTCACAACAGGAAATGTAAAGGGCCAAATCATACTCCCTGTGTACCATTCAAGTAACCACAGTGTGCTCTAGGGAGTCCTGGGGGCAAAGGATCTTCCCACCCAGATGTTCCACAGCTGCAGGAGGGTAGGCAGAACGGGCTGCCTCTTTGAGGAAAGCATGGTCATGTGGCAAAAGCATTTTTCTGAAGGGAAATGTTCATGTCTATTAACTGGTATTGAAACCAGGCTGACTTGAAAAGTCTTCTTTTGTGGGAAAAAGAAGTTGGAGCTCTAATGTATCTGAAGGTGGTTTGGAGATAATAAGCTTAGCCTGTCTTTCAGCTTGCCCCTGATCCAGAGTTGGTAATATTATCCCAAAATTTCATTTCTACCTCAGCAAATAAAGCTTACAATAAAGCCCCATCTGACCTGGCCTTGAACACTTCATGGATGGGGAACCCATAACTTCCCTGGACCTGTTACAGTGTCTCACCACCCTCATAGTAAAGAATTTCTTCCTGATGTCTAGTCTAAATCTATATTCTCTACCAGTTTAAAACCATTACTCTCATCCTATTGCTACACTCCTGATAAAGAGTCCCTCCTCATCTTTCCCAAAGGCCCAATTAAAGAACTGGAAGGCTATTATGAGACCTCCCTGGAGTCTTCTACTCTTAAGGCTGACCAATGCTAACTTATTCAGCTTTTCTTTATAGGAAAAGCAAGCCAGGCCTCTCACAATCTTTGTGGTCCAACTCAGGACTTGCTTCAGCAAGTCTGTGTCCTTCTTATGTTGGGGGGTCCAGAGGTGGATGCAGTAGTCCAGGCAAGGTCTCACAAGAGATGTGTGCAAGGGCACCTTCCTTTACCTGCCTGCCACACTGGATGCAGCGCAAGATACAGTTAGTTTTCTGGAGTGCAAGCACACATTGCTGGATCATGTAGAGCTTCTCATGAAAGAACGTGCTCAAGTATTTATCCTCAGTGAAGAAGAATGTCAATACATTCTCTACCCAACCTGTATTTGTGCTTGGAATTGCCCTAAACCACATGCAAGAACATGCCCTTGGCCTTGTTGTACTTCATAAAGTTTGTGCAAGTCCACCTGCTAAGCCTGTCCAGGTGCCTCTGGATGGCATCCCCTTCCCTCTAGTGTATCAACCACACTACTAGTTTAATTTTGTTGGCCAGCTTGCTAAGGGTGCACTCAATGCCATTGTCCATGTTGGCAATAAAGATGTTAAGCAGTGCCTGTTTTGGGGTAATATTTTTGCATCTGACCTTCCCCTGAATCAAGAGTGTTTGCAAATAAGTCATTGTTCTGGCCTCAATTGTAGCAGATAAAATAATTTTCTTGAATTTTTTTTTTAATGGAAATTTTTACCTGATCCGTGGTAACTTGTGCTATAGGATAGTTATGCCTTCACTC
This sequence comes from Turnix velox, assembly GCA_013400935.1. Lineage (NCBI taxonomy): Eukaryota > Metazoa > Chordata > Aves > Charadriiformes > Turnicidae > Turnix > Turnix velox. The sequence continues at coordinate 681,803 of VZTY01016148.1, read as the reverse complement.
TTTCTTATCTCCTGTGTTACTGCTAAAATACACTGGATAACACTGAACACCCATGATAGAAATATATCTTTTTAGTTTATACAACCCACATTAGAGTGACAAAGCTTAAAATAACTGCTGTTAAAAGAAAAAAAGCGTTTATGAGAAGCACTTTATTTCCTTAGCTTCTATTTCTCATGCATTGATGATCATATCTGTTAACAAATCATGGCAGTATTTCTTCCATGTATCAAATTAATGGGATTGAAATTCCTCATGCAGCTGGTAATTTCTGAAGTCTAGCAAATCTTGATGGAGGAAAGAAAAAAATTATAGTGAAAATAAGGGTCACAAAGGAAGTAGCTGGCAAAAGAGTATTCAAGACAAGAAAGCACAGTGTTGACAGGCAGATGACAGGAGTTACATTTCTAGCTTGGGCACAGATCTCACGTTTCACCTCATGTGATGCATCTTGATGTGTCTGTTTTGTTCACAGAGGTATCTACTATTCTGTGTGGACCAGTCTGATGGGAGCTGCTCAGCCAATGATTCTTGCTTCTACCCAGCAGAAAATTTTGAGTCATGCCTGTATGTTTTCAGCCCAAAGAGTGCCTGTCCTCAGTAATGCCTCTGGCTGCTGGTAAAACAGGGATAATTCTATGGCATGTACAAGGCAGTCTGCAAGTTTGGGATGAATTTATGTTTACTTCTCACACTATACTTGCGATAGAGCAGTTTGGAAACTTTAAACACAAGGGGTTAAGGTGCTGTTCCAAAAGCTTTCAGGCATCTAAGTTAGGGTTGGACTCTCCAAGATGGAAAGCATCTGCAGATCATCTTCCAGAGCATGGTTTTCCTCCTTGCTCCTATCAGGCTGCAGATCCTCAGTGTCTCAGTAACTCATGCTGCTTCTATACAAGTATGATACTGTTGACTACATGACAAATCAAACACTTCCAGCATTCTGCATGCTTCATGTTACCTGCTCACTCTGTTTACTACATCTTTCATAACATAAGAGCCAATGAACTTTTTCCACCTTGTGAGTTTCTTCTGTTTTCCCTTGCTCATTTCTCCTATTATGTTTTCCATGAAATATTACTGCTAAGAGCAACCAGACTTGTATGAGGAAGAGAAGTGTGGAATTGGACCTTGTGGAATGAGATCCAGGCGACTGTACACAATGTGAGAAACAATGATGGTTTTTGTTGCTTTCTGGGGTAACTGGTGATCTGTCTGGAACTCGCCAAAAACTGGATGTTGATCAGATTTGGCCACTGCCTGTCTTCCTTGAGTTTCTTGGCTCGCATGCTATCGGCACTAAGCATGAGGATACTTGTGGGATCCAGGAGTCATGTGGTCAAATGTTCAAAAATAAATGCATTCTTGTCAAGGCAGCTAATGCTTTCTGCAGAATTCGTACCCTTTTTTCAGTCTTATACTGGAAGAAAGTTCTGATAATTTATGTTACCCAGATGTTTTAAAATTCAGCAACTTTCACTACCCGTAAATTGAATAGCATTAAACACCTGCTGGCTCAGAGTAGCAGTTCTTGCCAGAAAGAAAAGCAGGAGCAGCAAGATACGCTACTAATGTGCTCTCTTCCTTACCATCAGAGCTAAGGCTCTAAGCTGAAGCCCAGCACAGCATTACCCCATACAGAGCAAATTTTTCTGCCTCTGTGCTTTTGAGTAGAGGACTCACAACAATTCTAGCCTGACAATTAAAACTGAGGGGGAGAAAAAAGAAAATTATTTTGGAAAGTTAGGAAGGAAACTTTTCTTAGGCCCTTACTGAAAGCCATGGACAAATCTATAATGAAATACCAAAGGCTCTTGGCAGGAATGAAAGAGCACAGGTCCATGACAGACAGTGGCACTTACAACACTCTGAAAGATGGACCCAGGATGTCAGAGGAGTTTGTGGAGTCTGACTGCAAGACATAGATATCATGGTGGTAATGAAATTTGGAAGGACCGGGTTTAAAATCTGTGGAGAAACTCATGAAGGGAAGGAAGACTGAAGGGAAAAGTGAAAATCTCAAAGGATCAAATAAAGGTCATATGAGAGTACAGTTTTGGAGGCAATACCACTGAACTAATCCAGGGAAAATAAGGAGCAGAGAGTTTCAACAAGCTTAGCTGAATGTAAACCTTGATTTTAGTAACATACTTGCAAACAAAATCTTCAGTATAGAGTCACCAGATTTACAAGCCCTTTTTTTGCTTATAATTGAGAATTTGAATAGATTTTTTTTTTCATAGCAATAATTGCTAGTAAGGAAGGGAATAAACAGAAATTCATGGAGTAGTGATTGTCACCAGATTACTGTGGGTGAGTTGCTGATGAAGATATGGTGGGAAAAGGCTCTGAGGGTGTGTGAGGGAAGGGCAGCAGCTGTTAACTTCTCCCTAATGGATTTTGGGAGCTGGCAGCAAAGAAATGTAGCATAGTTTTGGAACGATTTTTGCAGAAATTGCTCTGACATTTTGGAGAAATGGCCTGACAATCAGGCTGTCTTTGCAAGGTGGCATTAATAAACTGAACATAAATATTTAAAGTTGGAGGTCTGATAGAACAAGTAGTTGTTTCTGTTCAATTGCTTTGAAGCTGTAAAACCAAAAAATAAAAGAGCCAAAAACCCGTGTGGCTCAGATACTGCAAGTGGGTTAGGATGTGTCTTGTGGTCACCTCTTCTCAGCAGATAGCAGTATATACAGGGAGGTGATTGCTCTCTCAAAGCTCATCCCTTTAGAAGGACTGCATTGAAACAGCAATAATTCAGGAGCAGCTGATTGACAAATCAGTGGGAACCACACACCCCAAACCAAGTAGAACCAAGTAGTTTATGTAAATGAATTTCTTCAGTGTAGCTTGCAGTGGTCCTGTGCTTGTATGCTGTATCTTAGTTTCATTTGTGTACAGGAATAGTCTTGAGGTTTTTGTTTCAAGAAACATCTCCAGGTAGAAGCTATAATAATAATGTTTCATAAATAGGAAGCAGTTTGCTTTCTGCTTGTGGAACAAACCAATAATGTACCTCAGATTCCAAAGGGAAATGTATTGTTAATGGAAAAATTGTTTTCATATTCTCTTTTTATTTAAGGCAGCCTTTGCTGCCAGTTTATCATGAACACATAAAGGTCTAATGTAGTACGGATTAGGCAGTATGAAAGTAAGAGAGCAGCAAGAACTCCAGATGTTCATTAGCGTAGTGGCTCTTGTAAAAAGGCCACCGAGGAACTTCATCCGTTCTGTTCCCTCAAAGATTTCCAGTCATTAAATAATTTTCAAGGGACTCATATCAGCAGATTCTATTGTGTTTTATAAAATCTTTCCTTTTGAACGCTGCAAACTGAGTTCACCATTGGCATCGGATAAACAGTTTATCTGCAGTTGCATCCACTTACTTTAGTGTTGAGTTTAACCCTCTGCTATTGTGCATGCATGCTGTGAAGGCCACTCAGGTGCAACAGCAGATGGGGCCCTAAAAACTTTATTGCCTTATATTTAGAAACGTAAGTAAGAGTCAATATTGCATTGCTCTAACATTTTTAAAGTAAATTAGGTTTTTTGATTGTATTTCATTCTTATGTATTTAATAAAGTGTAACAGGCCCCAGACCTGCAGCCACATTTACAGGATTAGATTTTCCACTTATATTCTGCTTGCCTTTCTAGTAATTTTTTTCTCCAAACAATATGCAACTGCAGTGAGCTATATCATACTACCTATTGTCATGCCCTATGCTGTAGAGAAACACCTTACCAACTGGAAGAGAAATCCAGCATTAATTTTATTCAGAATGTTGGAAAACTTTAGTCATAGCTAAATTGAGTGGCTTCACATTGACTTATTTTCATTTTGTTATGCTCATTTGCTTGTGTATGGATGAGAATATCACTGAGTGAGATGTTTAAAGTGGCTGTACACCTTAAGTAGAAGAGTGGACCTTGAAGTCATCCCAAGATGCTTACTTGTTACCTTTTCCCGATCTGCTTCTCTTTTTCTCCTTCTGCCCCCATTATTGGATTTTCCTTTCAGAGTTCTAATCTCCTCTTTAATTTTTGCATAATTACTTACATTGTGATTATATAAAGGATTTACTTTCTGTATGAAATTTAGTGATAGTTTCTTCCAGAGAGGCAAGATGTGCTTTTTAAGATTGACAGTCAATGAAGCTGTTACTTGTAAGGTCAGAGAGAGACCTCAAGTCTTGAGTACGGACTCTTCAAGATTTTGGAAAAATTTGAAAAGCAATATATTCTAAAAGTATCCTTAATTATATATATATGTAGATATATAGGGGAAATATATATTTCCATATATAAGCTAATGTATAGGGTACAAAAATACACTATTTTAATGATGGTATAAGTCCAAATGATACCATACTAAATATTTCTATAGTTGTTCTAAAATATCTTTTAATAAAGAAAGTATTCAGTCAGGTAGTGACAGGACAAAATGCTATTTTTGACTTTGATGCCTTCATGAAGTTCCTGCCTCTTTTTGTCTTACAGTGGATCAAAATTTTTAGTTAAAAGACACACAGTTTCTCGGGAAATCAGTTTTTAGCAGCCACGCTTCAAGCTTTCTAATTTTTGCTTCATAAAGTTTTCTAATACAGTCTAAAACATAATCTTCTGTTACAAAAAGCCTAACTGCTACTTTTTTGTTCATTGTGTTGACAGAGACAGTACATAAGGCATAGCCTTTCTTCTGTCTTTGTTGTCACAGGTGATGACACAGCTGTTTGAGGCCAAATTCAGTCCTTGACTGGAGAGACAGAAGTATATGCCTTTGGGGGAAAAGTGTTTTGGATCTCTCAAAACTTTTTTATTAGGCTTCTCTTTCACCATGTGTATGTATTGAAAAGACAAGACTGGCTGAGATAGAAAGCCAGACAAAATACACTGAGCCATATCCTTACATGATTTCACTCAAAAACGATTTTACTGGGGCATATTTGTGTTGGTAGAAGACATTGGCCATACAAGTGCTGCTCCTCCTGAATCCCTAGCTCTGACAGGGCAGATCTGTTCCACACTTCTCCCTGCAGTATGATGAAATTACAATCCTTACAAGAAAGTGCATGTCTTTGGATGTACCATCATGAAATTTAATCAATAACTACATTATTGTAAAAAAATCCTAATTAGGTTTTTTGAATAGATTTGATAAATAGACTGGGACTTCATGGAGCTCGTCCCTAGTTTCAAGGCTCATGGCACCATTACATAGTTTAATGCCAAGTAGTGCTCTCAAATTAGTTGCCACTGTAAGACTTTCACTTCTCTCATTTTTCACCTAACCCACTGGTTAGCCCAATTAGTGCTAGGTCCAGTGTTAAACTTTTGGGCAGGCTGATCCAGGTGAAGTACAAATGCCCAGGTTAACTACCTATTATCTCTGCTTAGCTCCCAGGAGAACAGAGGTCCCTCCAAAGGGCAGAAAAAAAGCAAAGTGAGTGCTACAGCTAACCAGTAAAAATTCTCATTGTAGGACTGGTTTTAACTCCCATCTCTTTGGTGAGCTGAATTTTTGGTATCACTTCTACAGGACCCACCAACTGGCACCCTTTCCTGAGGTGAGTGACCTGAAAATTTCTTTCAAGGGCCTGAGCTGGGATCACTCTCATAAAGCATAGCCAGGAGGTAAAATGAACCTTTTGCAAATTACCCTTGTAATAAATACACTCATCCAGATGCAAAGGCTCTGTAACCCACTGGTCCCAAAGGAGGGACAGAAGCACATCACCAAGATGAATGCCCAGGCTGGAAGAGTAATAGAGCTCAGCCTTTCATATGGAGTAGTGGCATTGGGCAGTGAACAGTAACTGGGCAAATCTCAGGGGTCTGGATTGTAGATAGCATTGGTAGACCATGCTTATATATCACACATAATTCATTTACTTCATTGTAGATGGGTGTCCCGTTCTTGATCTCTATTCTTGAGTTGTCCATGTGCATTATATTAAATTGCAAAAAAATAAAAGCCAAAAATAATTTTGAGAGCAACATATACATTGTTTTAGGCTCCTCCTGAGGGAAAAAATAGCAGGTTTCTTCAGAATTTCAGGACATAGCCAATCCTCATTGACTTCAGAAGAAACTGTGGGCACATTGTACATTCAATGAGAGAAAATCTTCTTTTTCATGCTGGCACATTTGTAAAAAACTTGGATGAAGGAGGTGATGGTACTTATTCCTTCCTAGTAGACTGGCAGTGTTTCCCAGTAAAAGGATTTATACTTAACCAGAGAAAGTCAGAGTATTTCCAGGGCTCACAGGCTCAGTATCCCAAAATAAGGGTCTGCTTTCTGAGCTAAAGCCAATTCTTTAATGAAAGAAACCTGTATAGATCACAGGCACTTTTGTCGAGTGCTTAGGATTTGTGAAGCTAACTAAGTGGATATTTAGAAAGGATTATTATTCCTTTTTTTTGGATCATCTTGTTTGTCTGGTAGATTTATCATCTTGTCCTCCTTACACTGTCTACACTTTAATCTGTTTTTGGTTTATGGGAACTATAAAAAGTCTTTTACACTGAGAGATTTACTTTATTTGAATGCAAATTAAAACTATTATCTCTCAGTTACAGGCCAAAGATTGCAAAATAATGCTTGTTTATAATGAAAAACTCATCTTTTCCCCCCTGTAATGCCATATAAATTGTTCAGTTAAAGTAGAAATGTACAGTTAATTTTTGCCAATCATTTATGTGTTTTATATGTTGATTTGCTGAAGTGGATAACAAGATAAAGAGGGAGTTAGATTAGAATGATATGAAACTATAATATGCTTTAATGCTGATGACTCTATATAATAAACACAGTCTCAGCCTCCTTCTGCTGCTTCAACTGAAATCAAAGATGCCAGATCAGTCTATGTTTGTCTTGTATCTTTAAAGCTATGAGAGCATGAACTGGAATTGATGTTAAGTCTACAATGAGAGGGAGAATAGGAACAGAAGTACATGCTACCTTTACAAAAATGTGGCAACACAGATGATATTTTGAAAGCAAGAAGTAAAATGTGTTTTTTCTGAGAAGCTGTTGGTACCATGATCAGATCCTTTTGAGGGGCTAAGAACCCGAAGACCTAGCATCTGAGTATAATATATCCAGATACCTACCATGCACTAAGTTACTCTTTGCCACATAATATCTGCTCCAAAACACAATAATTCTGTTTTATTGTTGTAAACACCAATAGGTTTTGCTTTCCTTTTCACTTTTGTACTTCTGATGGACTCAGATGTAGGAAGAAAGAGACTTGCTGTGTGGAACAGTAACAAGTAAGCAATAACATTACCTTAGTTTGTCATTTATGGCTTGTCTTTTATGAAGACAAAAATCTCCCTGCACAGCCCCTAGAAAACATGCCAAGATACACAAAACAAGGCACAATATAACATATTTGGGATTTTGAAGGTAGGGGAAAGTCAGGGTAGAAGCAGGTATTGGGACCTCTGGCCATCTTTCAATTTAGGGACACTGGTCCAGTATAAAGACTGAGCAGCTCCCTAAAACAATTATTGTGAGACATGGCAGTTGTTACCTGAAATTCACGATCTTTTTCTGCAGCATCTAATGAGGTATGTGAGCAGCTCTCAGCATACTTGCTACCTGCATGATCTCTTCCTGGGTATCTCCATGCCCAGTGATGCAACAGAATGGTGTGGTCCACCAAGGCAGGGCTTGGCCTATGTAAGGGGCTAAGTTTCTTTGTTACATTTGCCCAATCTGCTCATGGCCTGAAATGCATATGTTTATGAATGTGTCCCCAGAGTCACTTCATTAATATCACATAGTGCATGAGTTCAAGAATGAAGAGTAAAAATAGCGCTCCTCTTCATCATCTCCTGTCTTACTCCTGGAAGGACTTATTCCTGTCTTACTTATAAGTTCTTGATTACTTACAGGTCTCATTCGTGCTTCTTTTTCATGTGCCTTTTGGAAAAAGCACACATCTCTGTACAGTAATTTTTCTCTAATGCATGCAAAAGGTTGTTAGGTAGACTTTAAGTAGCTTAACTGTAAGAGCAGAATCACATGCCTGCTGGTGACAAAACTAGCTGTGTGGACCTTTGTGTACACAAGACACATACATGTCTTTTCCTCACAATTTATAACAGGAGCTACACCCATAGAGAAGGGATCTAAATCATTTCTGCCATAGCTTCTCTAAATTGGATTAAGTTCTACCACTGGCCAGATTTGTGGCAGAACTAAAGCAAGAACTGGAGTATCCATAAATTTCTGGAAAAAAACAATAAATTCTCTGTGCATCTCTGGATGTGCGCATCAGAACAAAGGAATGAAGAAGAAAACCTGAGTATCTTAATTTCCTCTGGATAAGATTTTTAGTCTAGTCACACCTTGCTTGCATGAGATGACATGGAAAAAAAGGTTTTGGGATTTCATTACATTCATACAAAAAAAGATAGGAGTGTTTGTTCATTCACACATTGAGAAATTAATGGACACTCAAGGCCATACAGATATTTCTGACTCAATTTGACTTTTTATTTGATCAGTGACAGGAGAAAAGACTTGTAAAGCTCAGACATCTCCAAATCACATCCTTTTTCTGCATTACCAGTATTGTAATGAGCTGACATAGAACATTTTTTGAGCTGTAAGAGCAGCTCTTTTTGAGCAGTAAAAACTATGTTTGATTGCCAGCATACCAGTAGTGGGTTTGGTATTGTCTGCTTGCCAGGCTACCAGTTAGGTCAGCTGAGGAAGAAAGGATTGTCACCCTGATGATTGGTAACGTAGCCAGTAACCACTGCTCTAAGTCTATGAGGTCTTGCTTCAGTTGAAACTTCTTTTTTTTCTATTAAAGGCTTAAAATGTGACATTTCATAATCCTGAGTTCATTCCAGAGCTTGAAGATAAACCACTCTATTGGTTTCTTTTCAGAGTTCTTAGAGGATTTGCACAGTATCAAGCCAGCCCTCAGTTAGCACAGAACATGCCAGTTTCTGTGATGTGGAAACTCACTTTATGGTTTTTACTGCATTTGGTAAATTCATTCACTGAAGATTGTGGTCACTGCTGTAGAAGACATATCATAGTGAAATTAGAGTCTCTGTTTTTCCTTTGTACTCATCCTGTTTTCCTTAAGGTGATAAAAAATAATATTTAAACTGAAACTATGTGGGTTTTTCCTTTGCAGAAAAATGTAATGAAAGCATAGTTTCTCTGTAGTTTCTCAGTGCTTCTTACAAGACACAGAAGTCTTTTTCAGTCTTTTTCTTGTTGGGGGTTTTCTTGCTAAAAACTAAGTTTGTATAACCAAAAATCCCAAGAAAAGGAATATCAATGTCACTGACAGTTTTAGGAAATTCTTGCAAGAACTTCAGAAGAAAATACCTTGATTCACACTTTCACTTGGAATTAGGTTTGTGTGGATTTTAAATGTCTCTTAACTATATTATTAGAAATTTAAAATACACTAATTCATATTCAGGGAAAAAATTAATACAGTATTAGGGATAAATGTTTCAATTTGGAGGAAATCTGTATGTGAACAGACATTCTATGAAAAAAATTTAAGATGTATCTTGTAGGAGTATTCTCTGAAACTTGGTTTGCACATTATTTCTGTTGGAACTTTTCTTGATAACTGCTTTATATAAACTGACTTGATTCCTAAATAACTTGAATAGACAGGAAGGGGACTGGGGAATACAGAAACAATCTTAGAAATATTGTTTCTGCTGGTTCTATAAGAAGTAGCTTTTTGTGCTCTCTTTTGAAATGCTTTAATTTGAAGCTTGAACTGTGAAATAACAGGGCCAGAGGAATTTCCCTTCTGGTTTTTACTGCTTCCCAAATTAAGTCATATGAGTAGAGATCTTAAAATCTGGCGCCAGTGTGTGGCTTTACTAATAGTATCTATGTGATCATGTCATTCCCGAGAAAGGCATGCTTCAAATAAAAAGGAAATGTCAACCTTGAGTATTTTTTTATTAAATCCCTTTTCTTTTTCTCTTCATGTTCAGCTTTAGCTGACCACTTCCTTTGTCTGGTTTATTTTTATTAGAAATGAGCAGATTCATTAACTGTGCAACTCGGTGGTCAGGCAATGACTGGATATGTCCAATAATGGGTAATGGTTGTATTTTTCATTGGGAGACCAATGTTTGCTTTGGAGATGGCCTGGGGAGCAGATGTAATCTGAGACGGCTCTGTGTTTACCTCTTGTTTCACTGATATGCGGAGCATGTTTGAAACCAGTGAGAAAGGAAAACAAACACTTCAGAATAAAGTACCTGCATTCCCTGTTTCCCCAGGCTGCATCCCTGGTCTCCAGCCAGAAACTCCACAAACAAGGCAGTGTGCGCACAAACATGCATGCGCATAAACTTCTGTATTTCATGGCACAGTCATGCCCTCATCCTGCTTGGTTTCAAGAATGCATTCCAGCTCATCCTATGATCCACTTTTTTCTGTGAGGGCAATTGAGGACTGGCACAAGTTGTCGAGGGAGGATGTGTAGTCTCCATGCTTGGAGGTAATCTCAAACCATCTCTTTGTTGTCCTATGGATCCAGGCCTACGTGGCCCTGATTGGGAAGTGGATTGGACTAGATGACCTCCAGATTTCCCTTCCAACCTCATCTAGTCTGTTTCTATGATTCTATGTGTATATAAGACTACTGTCAGCTGATACAAGTCAATGTCAAGGCTACTGAAAAATTTGAGTCTGCTCGTCAGAAACCAAAAATACAGTGTTTGTACTTTATTTCTCCTCTTCAAAGGTATCGTCACATCCTACATAAAAAGTAGTCAAAGTCACTTGAATTCCCTGCCGCATAGGTAACTCAGATGAAATAAAACAATTTGGGGAACATGAACAGAAGTATTCCAGTATTATACACTGTATTGAAATAATGAGATTCTTGTCTCCTCATATTTCTTCCAGCATTATCTCCCTTCTTAAAATGACTAAAGTTCAGATTGTAGTTTGCATGCAGGCAATGAGAAGGAGGAGGAGGAAATACGTGTGAAGCTGACAGCAATTCATATTGCCTATTTCCCAAAGCCATCTCATTATTCTTTGTTTCTTTTGCTAAACACTCCTATTGTAGCAGCAGAATGAAACATTAATCCAACCTTTGCACAGTTGCCATCCTCTAGTCTAGTCTTAATTGGAAGAAATATATAGGACACTCTGAGAGGCAATTCCCACTCTTGTGGACCACCGTATGGCCCCAGGGAGGGATTGGTGAGTTTCTTTCCTGAGGTTCTAGCAGGCATTGGGCTTATTTAAGATATATCATGCATGCAGATGGAAGTAGTGGCTTGTCACTGTAGGGCTGTTCAAAGTCTACAGGGTTAGTTGGTGTAATGGCTTGTGAAACGAAACTCTGAAATGTGCTTGCAGTAATTGCTAACAAGCCACATTTTGCAGGATGTAGACTCTTCACAAGTGTATCAGTTTCTACTTCTGCAAGGCAGAGTGGGAAGAAAAGAGAAATGCCAAATCTAAGGACAAAGTGAATCATCCTCTGTTATAGCCAGGTAGAGAGCACCCTATGAAAGAGCTGCTTGGTCTTCAGTCTTCTCTGCGTCACTCTGGACGTGTATTCAGAATGTCCCTAAGAGCACATGTTCCAAATTGGGCATAAGATAACTAAAGACTTTCCTGAGGAAACAGAAGCTGTTGCTGAGTAAACACACTGTCATGGTAATTAGCAGACTTTGGGGCTACTCTGTAATAAAGCCAGCAGTGCATTCTGGTGGAGAATAGGTGGCAAACCTGAGCTTTGAATCTAGCATTCACTTCAAGTGGGATCTGGGTTTGCTACGGTCTGCTTCTGTCTTCTGGATGGTGTCAAAAACCACTGGCACTGAGGTTTGTGGCATTGAGGAGCTGGATACACCTGTCTTATTTTCTAGTGACAGCACCCCTTCTTCCTTACCATTTAGTTGCACCTAAAAAAGCTGCAATTGAGTAAAATAGGGATATTGTTAGGTAAGGTACTTCTCAGGACTATTTTCAGGGTGGATGCTGTTAGATTGGCTAGTGTCCCAAAACCAGAAAACAGAGTGAGGGTTCAGACTGGGCTAGCAGAGGGAGGAGAGAGACAGTAGCGGAAAGATGGTTCTACAATGGAAACATTATTTTTCTTACTGTAAGAGGCAAAAAAAAAGCTACGGTTGTAAGCACACTGCATTTGTATGGCTGCTCCTACCTTCTCTTCAAAGATCAGGAAAAACAATTCTCTGCTTAAAACTAAGGAAGCCCAATTGCCTCTGTCCAGTTCACTGGCAGAACTGATGTCAAGCACCATAGTCCTCACTAGCTGAGCCCACTCCATTGTGTTGCAGCCTCCAGGACAGTGCTTCCAAGCACTGGATTTTCTAACTAGTGGTGTATTGATACATGTAATGTCTAGGTCTTGTAGTGGGAAGCCAGGAGCTAGCAGGTAGGGCTCCCACCTGACTTAAGGGGACTCTGCCTCCCCAGTTGGTGACACCACTGGTGCCTGCAGTTTTGTCATCAAAGATGGAGTCTGAACTGGTGATGACGTAAGAGAGCTGTTTAAAAGAGTAAGGGAAGACTTTAGGAACATGTCTGCTAGACTACCAAGGAACAAGAAATTCCTGGACAGTGTAACATAGCACACATATGTTTGTCTTCTTACCCTCTTCTACTGCTGTTGGAATTATTTGAGAAAAGTTTTACAGGAAAGATGCAGTGAATTACTGTCACGTGTCACAGCAGCTACTCTCTAACATATCCAGTCTGTGTTACTGTGGCTCTGTTAGATGGTAGAATAGCAGTAGAAAAAAGTTTACCTTGGGACCAAGCAGGCTGTTGAGTGAGTAGCTTCTTTTCCTGTTTCTCTAAGTGAAAAAATAAGATTAAAGGCAATTTTCAGATAAAGGTTTTATTCTGAATATTTGATTGCTTCTGTCAACTCTGTTGCACTTCAGATTTCATATGGAGCATGGTGTAACCTCTCAATTTTTGCTGGTATCTAGATACTGTTTGATTATTTTATGGCCTGTCTTTCTTTTCTAAAGAGGCTTTCTAGACAAAGAACATTGTATTGCCTCATGTTGGATATGAACTCATTGTCACATTTAGGTCTGGAAACACCAGATGAAACAATCTCAGCCAAAAAAAAAAAAAGAGACTGGGATGAAACAGAATCCAGGTGATGATTATAATGATTATGATAATTAAATAAATGTGCAGTACACCACAGTATTTAATAGCAGATGTGCTTCTTTACAGCAAAATTTTTGTCAGTTGCAAATTAAAACCAGGGTCACATTTCTGAACTGGCTTACCTCCCATGCAATGTCATTAAATGCAGAATGGTTCCATGGCATGTAACTTGGCACTGAAGTTCATATTCTGTACATGGTTTTATGGTTCAGGTGCAAAATAGTTCTCTGGCTTGTATGTATCTAAAGGTTATTATACCTTGGACTGCACCTCTTTTCTTTGTTTCGAAATTTAGTTGATCGACTAAACTGTTAATTTTCTCAATTCCCCATTGCTCCTTCTCCTTAATTCTTCCTTTATTAAAAACAGGTTCATTAAAAAAAATACTGATTGTTAGCCCAGAATGAGGACTAAGGTCAGTTGGCAATTTTAGAAAATTAAATCAGACAAATGAATCATATTAGCAAATTGGCTACTTGAGCATGCATGGATATTTGACCATCTTTTTTTTTTTTTTTAATGTGCAGATCAGTAATAAGAATGTAATAGCTGCCATTCATGTAATGACAGTAGGAAGGCAAGAGAAAGGAAATTCTTCTTTCTGTCTTTCTCTATGCAGAACACTGGCAAAAATACTTTCAGTGAAACTCATAAATGTTCTGGCTTTGCAGGTATCCTATAATTAGGAACTGTTACTTCTCAGCGAAACACAGTGCCTAACAATACACACCTAGCATTGAATTCTTTCATGTGAGAATGCTTTGTCCAAAAGCATCATAACTGCACTTCATACACGTATAGAATCAAGAAATAACAGGCCTGTGATGCACCTTAATGAAACAGGTTATTTGTTATTAAGATTGTTCTTGCCCCTGGTGTGTGAAGTTTGGAGAATCTTCAAAGGGTCTTACTGTGGTAACAGTGATTCCGATTTGTTCCCCTCTTGTACTTGGTTGATGACCCAACTGCTAATAAAGATGTACACCTTGTACATCTCCTGTGGTATGTGGATGCTTAGCAGTTAGTTTTGAGACATAGTTAAAATAATAAAACAGCTGCACATTTTATTTTTTTTTTAATAGCAGATGACCTTAATGAGCACTCTGGTTTAACAGTCTGCCAAATATAATTTTAAACTTATCTAAACACCTTCCTGAAGACATTTTATAGATGCCATACGCAGTATTAGCCACAAATGGGTATTAAAATTTTGAGGAAAACAAGATGAACAGGTGAACACAACAGGCCAGATTGTGACCCTGTTGTTGTGTTGAAGTCCTCCAAAGCTGTACAGCAACACAGAGGAAGTATCTGCAAAAACTTATTAAACACTTGGCCATGTAATTATTTCAGCACTGATTTCCATGACTTGGTCCTTCTCTGTCTGAAGTTTTTATGAGTGTTGTTTTGCTTTCAATAGGATAATGAAGTGCATCTTTTGATTAAGCCTTCTATGGCCTCTTGAGTGTCCACTAAGCACAGGACTCACTTGAAAGCTGATATGCAGAAGATAAGAAAGTCTGGAGGCCTAATAAAATCCTAAAGTAGTTTACTTCATTGAGACCACCTCAAGTTGTCTACTTAAACTGCAGTTACCCTTTCTCATGGGTTTTCAGTACTTTGGGGTTTTAATTAAATTGAACATGCTGAATGCTCACTATCTCTGTGCCTTCCCTTCTGTTTTTCATGTGCATCTAAAGAGGAGACAGGGCATTTAAAAAGAAGCAAGAAAACAGCATGAGTTGTAGTAGTGAGGCCTGTTTTTCACTGCTTTCATGTTTGATATTTGGTTCATGTTCACTCTACTAAGGTATAGCCTTTGTTTGAAGTTTTTACTGCCACTGAGCTGTCAATGGCACCACTTTTCTTCTGTTTGGATTGCCTTAAGCATTCACACCTTTCTGCTAAATATGGATGAAATAGTGTGATCTCATTAGCTTAATTTAGTTAAGAAACCAGGATTAGCTTGTATAACTTTTAAATAACTATAATTAGCATACATATATACCGATATGTTATTTTAAGTGAATTAGTTTATGCTGTCACAAGAGGATGAAGTAAGTGAGGCTGACCCTACTTTGAGTAGGAAGTTGGATGAGGTCCCCTCTGACCTGAACTGAGCAGTGACCCTATGCTCTTTTCTGTCCCTGGTTCCTACTACTCTAATGTTTTCCTATGCAGAGGGATGTGAACTGGTTAAACAACAGAATATTTGATTGCAGAAGCTGAAATGTCTCTCTGAGCTGTGAAAATGTCTCTTATCTCATGTATTTGGAAGTTATTCTTGCTGTAATTGGAATGCTTCCTTGTCACCTAATTGTATCTGTCTTTCTACCAGAACTACCTGCAGTGGATGACACCTATCACCTAGCTGCCATCAGCTCGTTGTTTGTATGACTTCTATTAAGATAATTGCATTTCTAATTATGTTAATGACATCAAACCTGGAGGATGAGATAAGGTGGGTAATACAGCGAGGGAACAGCTAAGCAGAAAAAGTAGGAAATTCAGTCACTTGCAAGTTTGTTGATGTTTTTTTTTTTTCATTTGACTGACTTCATGTTGAAGTTTGTGTGTTTGTATTAGAATCATAGAATCATATTAGCCCTGTTGGGACACAGTTTGGCACATTATTTATGCAAAGTTTCTTCAGTGGCTGATTGTTATTAATTACCATCCTGAGTTCTGTGCAAGTCAAACTGGACTCTAAATGCAACTTGGTTTCTAAAGTAATTAGGAGTTAATGTTGCAATGTGTGGTGCCTGCTCTATTGTATTCTTGAAATAATACTGAAAAAAACTTGTTCCTTTGCTTGAGAGCTCCCAAAACTTTCTCTAAAATGGGGGAAATATTTCAAAACCTGTTAGAAAAGGAAAGCCTTCCTCAACCTTACATGTGCTTAACTAGATGAAAATAATAATACAAAAGAATTAAAATGGCATTCCCATTTGCTACTAGAATAGTAGAAAGCAAGTTTGAACAGACCTTACACTGTATTAGGTAATTTAGGTCATAGGGTCATCTTCTACACATCTGTAGAGTAGATTCCATGAATACTGTCTTAAAGAGATATTTTTGGTTCACTGGTCATCTGAAATTTAGTTTCAGGTTCTCAGAATGTGACTGCTAAGTTACATTATTTAGCCAGCATCTCTCAATTCCATTTTCATGTTGCGAAGAAGACAGATGAATTGCCAAAAAGGTGATGCTTTTTTGCCTATCTAAATAATTAGAAAGGGAATAACTGCCTAATAATAGAATTTCAGCTTTCAAAGATTTTTGAAACCTTTAAATTTCTACAGTCTCCTATTTGTTTCTTTTTAACTTGACAACATTGACCCTAGTTGTAGAGCATATGCTAAAAGATTTTTCATGAGCAGGACAGGAATCATCAGTAAAGTGTGTTTCAGTCAAGATACCAGGTTTTCAAAAATTGTTCTGTTCTCACATTTTAGCATGCACTTGAGCACAAGACCACCATCATATATTTTCTCTGCACATTTATAGTTTAACTCAACATTTTTCTTCCCACTAGAAGCCATAGAGATTTCTGTCTTTGTTGTTTTTTATAAATGCTGCCTGAAATGGTAAATGGCAATGAAATTTCAGTGTTTGTAACTGATGCTTTCTGATGGTATTGCTTTTTTACTTGTCTGGCTATGATTTTGCTATTGAGTGCCAGGTCAAAGGTTGGAGAAAAAATGCAGGTGACCTTGTGGCCTTTCCTTACTATTTCCTGTAAGAGAGCAACATTTCAGCCAGCTCGAAGTCGCTTCAAAATTTTGATGTGATACAATGTCTGAATGTGATTCAAACATATCTTGGTCTTTAGATGACAAAATTTGGAGGTAACAAGTCTGCTTGGATACTCTCAGAAGAGCAAGATCCTAATTCTTCTAAATGTGTTGCACATCACCTACTGCAGTTCTAATACTGCCAAGGTGTAAGACAACTTGCACGCATTACTTAGCAAATGGAATGCCACATTAAGTGCAGAAAGCACAGACTGTCAGAGAAATACAACCTAATGTGTGGTAATCCATGACAGTAATAACACACTCAGAGTGACTATGAGGACTTCTCATGTGTACTTTATTATCATTGGCTTTATAGGGCATAAAAGTTGAGAAGGGTGCTGCAAAGTCTTTGGGAAGTAAAACCTGATTTTTTTTGTCTTGTTTTCTTTCACTTCTAGATCTTTTTGCAGACACCTGCAGCCAACAGCACTCTGTAGGTCCTGTTCCAGACTGGCTTCCCTGTGCCCATTGCTAATAATGTGGTGGATCTTGAGGTTAGGTCGATTTGCGATATAGGCAATGCAATGAGAGCCCTGACAGCCATTTAACATGTAATCTATTCCTTACACTATAGGGCTCTGAGCTATGCACACCAGGAGAGCTTATTCCTGGTGTCCCTGTTGTGTTATTTACCTCTGCTCTGAGCAGTTAAGTCCACCACAGCTATTTAGTAAATTATCAGTTTTCTTATTGGCCCTAAATTGCGCCTAATTAAAAATCTGACCTCCACAAAATAGTCCCCTTTCTAAAGAGACAGAACATAAACAGGAAAAATCAGCTAATTGCTGCAAAAACTGCTTTTGTGGCACTGTAATTGGACCTCAGTGAAATGAATGAACCCACTGGGGATTCCCTAATGAATGTTTAACTGCAAACAGTAGTCGGGCACTTAAGCAGCTAGGCTGATGGTCCCTAATGAAATCAAATAAAATCAAATAAAAGAATCTGGCACTTTACTAACCAGATTTCTTGGCACTGGGACATAAAAGTAATATAATTCTGGATAAATAAAATGTAAAGAAAAGTTATTAATAAATTGGTGGAAACTTAGCCACTCTTGCCTGGATTCTTTCTTTTCCTTCTAAAAAATACCAGACCCTCAGTAAAGTCTGCATACTGTGTTGACTCTTTCTAAAGAGTACTTTGTTTTATTTTCCTCTTTTGCTAAAAGGACTAAGACCTTTTTGGCTTTTTGTTTATTACATCCTCTGACTTTATTTTGGAGTATGTTTTTCAGAGGCAGGCTGTGGAATTGCACAATGTAGACAATTAATTAAGATCCCTTCGTTTTTTGCAAACTTTAGCAGGGAGTGAAATTCTGATGATCTCCGTAATTTAAGCTGTGTCTTGCTTCTGAATATGTATTTAATGCAGTGGGTAAAATTCTGGCCTACCAATGTCAGCTGTGCATCTTGACTTTGAAAAGCAGGTCATGGAACTCAACTGGTGTAGGACCCCGAGATTGTATTAATGCATAAAGTGAGCTTGAAGAACTAGGCACATAACACTATCACATTACTACTACTACTACTTCTGCTGCCACTACTATTACTAATGTTGATATATTTCAGTGCACAATGATAGAACCTTATCAGCGATTTAAAGTATGGTTTATGAAGGTTACCAGCTTTTTAAAAAGGGTCCAAAGTGGGTTTGTAAACTACTATTAAAGATAATTAATGATATTTCACTACTATCCTAGCATTGATGATGCAAAAATCTGACAAACTGCATTTTCCCCAGTGTCTCACACCTTTAAATTTTTGCTGAATATACTGAAGGCCCTTAGTATTATACATGTATTAAAAACTAACCAAGTAAGAGTTGAAAAAAATTCAGTTTAATCATACACTACCATTTTTTTAATAGAGAAAAATCCTACTTATCTTTGTAACTAGTATTCAAACACATATAGTTTATTTACATACCATAAATGGAAAGTTCATTTGTGGATATATGCAATATATTTTTGGTATCATGAGTTAGAATATCAGCTGGCTGTTTCTTGATGTGTGTGAGAATTGGGCATTCAAACTTCTTATTAACAATATGTTAGCACTGTAATTACTATTGCCAGTGAAAATATTTTTGCATGAGTAATTAATACAAATGACCTTTGCAGTAAGATTTAGTTTCTAAAATGAATAGTTAGAGAATGCAACACCTCCATTTTTATACATTAAATGCAATTTCATAGACTTACAATGCTGAAAATCTTTGAAATACAAAAGCATGAGCATGCATTTTTGTATATATATATATATATGGCAGAGGGGTGAGGTTCACATACTGAATCATGAAGGGAACCAACTGTTTATGTTATGATGTCATATTACTATGTTCTGAGCAGTTAATTTGAACTGATATGTTTCTAAGAGTAATTATTGAAACATTAGTGAGTGAGAACAAAGTAAATTTCAGCTAGAGAGGGATTTAGACTTTGGTGGAAGAAAGGAACAGTACTACGGATAGATGAAGTTATTCAGAATATTGCTGTTCTTTTTAGCACTCCTCCATTTAAGCCTAGTGATGCTTTAGTCAAGTTTTGGAGGTGAGGTAGTGGGGAATTATTGCAGACACTGGTTATAAGAAAGAAAGGAGTTGAGTGCTGGTATGTCATTCACTAATAATTATCTTTTGGCTGTTACTTGTAAAGCTGGAAAATAGACCCATCTCAGTATACCTGCAGATCCAAAAAATCCCCTGTGTGGGCATTCCACTTCCAGTAGCGAACCTCAAACAAAAAAATCTGTCCCTTAATGATCTCCTATCAAAGTAATTGTTGCCAACTCCAGTTGTAAAAACAACAAATAGTTTCAGGAAGTAGTCAAGACGATATTTTAAAATAAATCAAAGCTCACCAGCTGTTAGCCATTTAAGATTTATTGAAATATATAAAAATGAGTGGTTATTGCAGCCTAAAGTAGGAGTATTCTTAAGAAATTAAGACAAAGAACCATAGGGATATATATTTCATGAGGGACTTCATGAAAACTATGAAATAAATTCCTCACTCATCAAAGAGAGGTTCTCTTTTGAAGACTCTAAAAGCTGAGAAGTGCTATGCTGGAGCCTGCACTGAAAAAAATAACATAATTCTAGTAGATTAAGTACTCCCAGAGTGATTGCTAATTTTCAGTGTGAAGTCTTTTGAGTGTTGGTGGGGGATAGTGGAGAAAAAGAATATGTCTGCAGCTTTGCATATGTCTTTATCATTGAGAGCCTTGTTTATTACACTGGTGCTAAGCTCACAGGGCACCATACTTGGGCTTCATTAATGAAACAAATGTTTGCTTCATTATTGACATATACAGATTGACTCTGTTGAAACCAAATATGGAAGAAAAGAAGGACATTCAACACTGAGAATGGCATCGCAAACTGCAGCTTTTTGCAACCATTGGAGGAATGGTTTTCCGTTTCCAGATCACTCTTCTTGCAAGATAATAACTTCAGAAGTATTGCGATCAGTGTCATATGGCATTGCATGGTACCACATTTCCTAAAATAGCTTCTTGCACATTTGTGCTTTAGGTGAAGAGACTTAAAATTTTCTGCTATTTTATGAAAAATCTTTGGGAGCACTTGCTAGCTTTACAAAATTTCTTCCAATACCCTTATTATGAGTACAGAGATACATGTGAAATATCTAACCCCATTGCTGTTAGTTATGCTTTGGGGCCTCATGAACAGATAGATGTTTTTTGTGGAAAATGAAACATTTTCAGCTCCTTTTTCTTCTACTTTATAGAAGTAAAGTAATGTTATCAGAGAAAAGATGAGAGCTATTAACTGACAAAACTTACTTATTTCCTTTGAGGTTAGACAGTGAAGTTGAATAGGTGGTAATAAAATTAGTGGTATTATGTGATGAGAGGCTATTTCAGGTCATTTAGTACAGTAATCAATCAGTAGTACAGAATAATGACAGTTTTAATACTGATGTCCAATTCAGGGTGGAGACCCACCAGAGCTGCCAGAACATCCCCAGTAGGACTGCATTTAGTCCCCATGCCATCACAGAATCAGATTAAATCTATGCATTGATAACTTCAATGATAAAAGCTGAATGTTTTCAATACCCAAGAGTATTAAAACTTGATAAGAAGATTTTTTTTCAAGAAGATAATCTTTAAATGATCACTGGAGGTGTTTTAGCCAGACTTGTGTACAAGTTCATACCAAAATTAATTATATGGTTCAAGATGAAAAATTTAAGCCTATCTTCTCAGAGTACTACACTGATTGAGGTATTTCTCTGTATCTCTAACCTTTTCCCATACATTGGTGTTTGCAGTTCATAATCCCTTTTCCTCCTCTCTTCTTCATTTTTTCAAATAATGGCAATTTTTTCAAGAGTTTTGCCAAATTTTTTAACAGTAAGCATTTTTGCTATGATTTTTTTTTAAAAGAAAAGGATTTGCAAAGAAAGAAAGAATTGGGTAAAAAATTCCAAGAGTCCTAGTAAAACAAATGAGGAACAGAAATTTTCCTGTCAGAATTCATGACTCTTCATTTGTCTTTGATTTCCATAACAGCTTAGATTCACATGCCATTTTGCTCAAAACACAGTTTGTATACTGTAGCCACATTGTGTGCTACATTTCTTCACACTTCTTCTCTCAAGATCAAGGTATCTCTTCATATGAAAATGTTTCTTTATAAAACATGATCTGCTACTACACCAAGAAGGTCCACACCAAAGCTACTACTTGTGCCAGTGGAAGTCTTTTTATGGGAAGCGTTATATAAACAAAAATAAGAAAGATAATTGTTTTCCTACTGGTTGAAAATGAGAGAAACATACTGCATCAGTAGTCTGTCTCCTTCTTTCAGCTTGTACAACTACAGTCCTCACTTTTTAACCTCAAATTCTTCTGTATTTCTTTACAGCCAAGATATTTGTTGTCTCCAGCTCCAGTTAGGGAAAAATGACTGATCTTTTTTCTTTGAAGGTCCTTAATGTGTATAAAGACAAAGGTTAGAAAAGAAAATTTAAAATTATCTCATACCAAGAGGAGTAATTTTGTCTTTTTATGTTCAGAATTTCTATATAGAAATACATGTAGGTATGCATATAGATATAGATTTCTGTACTGTGAACTAGCTGCTGGTCTAATGGCTGTTATGTGGGTACCTTTTGTCTGGACTGTGACCCTCTGGCCTAACTAGTGCTTACAGATACCCCCCATGTGATCTGTTTCCTAGGAAAACCAGCCATCAGACTCTCTTAAGCATGGATGATGTAAAAGGTCTTTGGGAAAATATGGGTTTAGGGGGAAAGAAATTTCAAAACAATATGTTTTCAGGTGACTGGAGGGGGCAATGTATGTGGGGGGTAATGCCAAGACCAGTATGTTTGATATGAGCTCTGGGGTAAGTGATGAATTGAGCCACGCTGTTCAGGTAGCTCACAGTATTTGTCACCACCTTCTCTCACCAGCAGGGCTGGTGGCATTCAACCTTGGAGGCTTAAGTACAGCTCTGCTGCTTGCACGTTTGCTATTGTGAACCCTGATCATGAGCAGAAGGGAAAAGTAATTTTCACCAATGATATGTAACATGTTTCATTGACTGAAATGATGCATTTCTGAGGCAGTCCTTTATTATAATTCCAGCTGTGAATCCCTGCTCTAGATTTCCCCTAGCACAACTGAGATCAGAGTCCCTTCCACCCAATGTGTCACTATCAGAATGCTGAAAATCAATCAATGATTCCAATTTGTGATTATTTGCGTATCTGCAGGAGTAGTGTGTATCGATTCCCAATCCCTACATTGCCATTTATACTGGCAGCCATATAATGAAAAAGAACAATAATAAAAAAAAGGGAGATAAATTAAACAAAAATCCTCTATAATCTGCTGTTCTAACTGAATTAAAACAGTGGTGATTGTGTTGAACTCCAGTCTCACCAACTTTATATAAATTTTGTTTAGCATCATAAAATAGAGATAGATTGTAAAATAATTATTTGCAATACATCATTTGGAAATTAAAAAGCCCCCCAGTTTATTGGTCTGGTGCCATAATAAGTGTAGTGTGAGTGACTCATTCAAGGAAACCTACAATCTGGGGAGACTACACAAGGGAGCTGAACAGCATATGCTCACAAACAACAAAGGAAATATTTTTTTCTTCTTCATTGTAGTCTTCTGGGATTAATAAGCAAAAGGGAACTTCAGAACTAAATTTTTTTATGTTAAAAGGCTCATTTGCAAAAAGAAAAAGTAAGTGGAAGAAAAATAATTTATGCAGTGAACTGCTAATCCAGCTGTTTTGCTTCTGGGCTTAATTGGATTTACCTAGAATTGATATTTGGTGTCAGCATGTGTTATACCATCAGCACAAACCATAGTTACCAAACATAAAAAATCCTATCTAGGGCAAAATATGAATTTATTTGACTCATACTTATTGTAATCACTTTTTATTCTAAGTATGTTACGACTTAGTATTTCCACTTGATGCCATCTCATATATATGATCCAGTCTTAGTTATTCTATCTTAATTTCTGAAGCAGTTCAACAATTTGGATGACTCACAGCTGAATAAAAAGGGCTAGAAAATGGTTATTCATCTCTTGTTCTGCCTTCTGGGCAGCTGTGCTGGCTATAAAGAGGTGTGCGTTGTGCCTAATGGCAGGTGGGTGACATCTGAATTCTCAAGGAAGACATATACTGTAGTGTACAGTACCTTCAGCAACAAGAACTTTACTGGTTCAGCCTGGAAATGTGGTGTTTTTCAGATAAGGAAGCCTGCTTGCATTTGAATGTGAATCCAAACCCAGCCAGCAAAGCAGAGAAATGGTACTCTTCCTGCAGTACAGGAGAAATAGGGTATGGAAAGGATGTATTTCATTAAGGGCATGTGTCTTGGCTTCATCAGAAGGGCCAAAGAACTGCCTTAACTGATAAATATGGTATTTTTCTCCATAGTGAGATAACAGTGATCCATTACAGAGGTATTCAGAGGTATTTACATTCTCTCTTGACCTGCCGAGTTTTGATGATCTATTCCCTTTCCTCATTTGTGGTGATTGGTTTCCTCAGTAACAGTTTGTTCTGGCTGTCTGCTCTGGTGACAGAAAATCTTGAAAAACCAAATTATTAATGCAGCAAGTGATAAATAGCACAACATGAATAGTGCATGCTCTTGTTCATGAAGTGATATCACTATTTTCCTGTGACTCATTCCTTCCACATCCCCAAATATAATTTAAACAAATTGTCACTGATGAGACTTTATTTCACAGGACATGTGGCCTCTGTGCCTTCATGGCCATATCTGGTAGGCATATGGTCCACACTCCTTATCAGAGGGGTTGATTGTAGCTTAGCAGAGAACAAGGAAGGAGGTGATTATGGCTAGCTGTGCTTATGAACCCAGCCATAAATCTGAACTGAAGCTACATCTTGGCAATGGAGACCACTGACTACTCTCCACCCTCTTCTAGTGCTTGCAGCCCATGCTGTCCACTACTTTGCTCTAATTTTCTCATAAGGTAGATGGGAGAGTGATGGGAGACTCTCTCCTTGGTATGGATTGTGGTCCAACTGTTGTGAAGCACTGGGTCCTGCAGCCCTTCCACACCCTATTCACAGCCCTTCCTTGCAGCTCAGATAGTGGGGCATGCAATGCCCGATGGCGAGACACTGGAATGCAGCACGAATGCTGTTCCTTTAGCAAAGTACATCAAACTTGGTCTCTTCCAAGCCTCCTCATAAGACCATTACTGCAAAGTGGGCATCATTATATGAGGTTACATTGTTTAGATGAGTTTGAATTAACTGCAAAGAAGATCATTCCAAAAGCAGTAAGAGGTCACTGCCAGGAGTTTACACTGTGAGCTGTCAAGTAGGAAAATCTAGAAGGCCCATCTTTTAAAATTTCTCTTACCGCTATTTTCCCAAGTAGAGCTGCCACTCCTTATTAAGCACTGTAGGTAGAACTGGAGCTTTTAGATGCTTGCTGTGGTTGCTGCAAATAGACTTTTGGCCGCTGTCCCCCTCTAAAGAAAAGGAGTAGGGTATGTGTTTGTGAGTTGAAAGTTAAAACAGGGGAGGATGAATTTCTTAAAACAATATTAGCATCTGGGCATTTTCTATAAGTGAGTCTTTGACCTTTGCAGAGGTTTCTCTGGGAGGTAAATTTTAACTTCATTTTGAGTCTTAATCCACTCATAATGTAATTTATTGTTAATGCAGCTCCACTGGTTTCAACATCTTCCTGTTGAATGATCTGCAGACAAGAGAGATATGTAGGAAGTTATGCTCAAAGGGTGATTATTCTGTCACAGCATGCTAGGCAAGTGCCACCCTTTGAAGTCAATGTAGTGTATACTTGCAAAAATAAGTGACTGGAGGGAGTCAAAGTGGGAGAGGCAATAGTTTTCCTGCAGGTAGCTTTAGTAATCATGAGGATAATGAAGATTTACTGACAATGAGCTCTTTGGATACAATAAGAGAATGTGAGAACAGTATTTCGCTAAGTATATCACTCCTGATTCTTTCATTCCACTGATGTACTTACTGCTCTTTGATATGGCCAGCCCCTATGGATGAGAACTGAACTGTCCCCATCGTTCAGGGCAGGAATGAATGAGGGCTGGTTCTCCCATAACTTTCCTGTCATGAGAAGTACCTCTGCTGGTGGCATCTCACTATTGAGAGCTAGTGGTAAGGGAAGGGTATGCTAAGTGAGGGAGTTCAAGAGAACATATATGAGCAGTTGTGTCTAAAAGGGCCATCTTTCAGAAATCATACTTGCTACTTTTCTCCTGTCTTTATATTTCATCTTCTAGATACAAGATGGCTTTGAAGATCCAGATTTTTATTAGCTCTAAATTACTGTTCTTTATTCCAATGCCTACCTTAATGATTAAATATGCCACTTAAGCACAATTTAAGTCAAATGTGCCCTGCTTTTCAATTGCATGCAGTCCTCTAGTGAGTGTAATAATGACCTTTCTGCATCTCTGGAGCACTAAATAAGGATTGTTTCTTCCTGAAGATCTGAGCAGCTTACGAACTTGGATGTTTGAAATGGTCATTATTTGTTATAGGTGGCAAATGCTATTAACATTTCTGTCTCTTCAAAGTTAGCATCTTTATGTTGGCTTCTGTTTCTCATATGTGCAACTCACAATTAGCAGCAAATGCTAAGGAAGAAGTAGAGATATGTGTGTATGTTATAGTTTCAAAGCTTAAATGCCTATTTTTTTAGAAGAAATGCTTTATTTTTCACAAGAGAGTGAAAATAAAATAACTATAGTGAATTGCTTATTTATTTGGCCATTTTGTGAATGCAAGCAGTATTATGCTTGGTGAATTTGTGCTTATGTGCCTTGAAATTTAGGAAAGCAGTGAAGATGAAAACAGAGCAACACAACCCTCCAAAATGAATGCCCTCTACTCCCAGCAAAACAGAAGAAAGCCTTGTTCGAAAGCTGCTTATTCATCCAAGAAACAGGGATTGTAGAAGCTAGTGGCAACTTCATATTATAACCAAAGCTGTGATTTCCATTCTTGTTTATTGCCAAAAAAAGGGCTTCATTATTTAACCAACCACGTTGAGAAGCGATCAGCCTTGTGGTTTCCCTTGATGTCGTCGTTGAAAGCAATATCAACTGAAACTCCATAGATGGCAGCATTTCACAAAGAACTCGACCAGAGCCGTCTTGCCTGCCTTTTTCTTTCTTTTTTTTTTTTCCTCTTTTTTTTTTCCCCTTAATTCTCTCCTCTATCTTCTCCCTTCTTTCTTTAGCTCTTTTTTTATTCTTGATTTTTTTTATTTCCTTGCTCTCTTTCTCCTTTCTCATTTCTTCTTTCTTCTTTCATTTCTTTCATTCCCTTGCCAAACCAGTTCCTTAATCTGTTGACAGGATTAAGAATTCCTGTTGTTTTACAAGAACTATATAAATACTTCTGGTGTTTTGGAAACCTCTGAAGTATAGCAGTGTGGTTAGAAAATGTTTATACTATGTGGAAGGTATCAAATGGATATTTATAACATTTGAAACATTACCTCAGATTGGTGTGGACTGGACTTTGAGAGCAGACTGATTGCGTTACCCACTTTTAAAGAATTTTGTCAACTCCTAGTGTGGTTGGAGGAGATTTCAAAAGAATAATTTTATATGTTATTACATTAGGATTTGGTCTTTTTTTTCTTACATTTTCTTAAGACAGAGTAAGTGGTTATCTTGTAAGTGAAGAAGGTATCTTAAAGTTGAGTAGAAAAATATCAAAAGTAGAATGTCTACACTAAATTGGTTCACGTGAATTATTCCAATTTCTATCATATTTCTACTTTATTAAAATATCATAGACCTGCATTGTATCATGACAAAAAAATCTTAAAATTCTGGTTTCATATGAGAATACCCTTTGATTCTTATCTCATTTGTAAGTTTTACCTCAAATTAAATTCTTTTTCTCAGTATTTTTTTGCATTTTTTGAACCTGAAAAGAGAACAATTAACCTATTTCTGAGTTACACATATGCAAAGATAATAATATTTAGGAAGTAAAAATACTGTTGAGCCATAATTGAATTTTGAAATTATAAACTGAACAACTTTATCACAGAATTACTTTTTCAAGAGGACAGCATGTTTTCATCAGATAGGAGAAGTAGTTGAAAGGAATAATGTAGAATTCAGAAAATATGCAACTGGGATAGAACATATAATTCTTTGGTGACATAAGCATTTGACAAATGCAACTATTCAGTTGCTTATACAGAGGATTTCAGCTGATGTGAACAAATGTTTCTGTATCTGGCTATTTGCCAGATTGGGTTTGGAGACTGGATGGTTGTACTTATACTAATCTCTATGGACTGCAGAGAATTCTTCAGACCATAGGAATTCAATCTAAGCATATCAGACAAACATGGCCATCTTTTCATTCAGACTTGGTTTCTCAGCGAAATATTTTGCATCCTCTTTGGCAAAAAACATGAGAAATTTGGGTGGAGTATTAAATATGTGTGAAGTGGTTCATTCTGAAGCAAGTAGATTCCTGATTTAAAAGGGATGTTTAACACAGAAGGGTTTTTTGATCAGCAAGAACTTAGATGTGTTCCATGTAATTGTTCCACTTCAATTGGTTATTGCTGTATTTTCAAGTGTTGACATATCTTTCTCTATCTTGATAAATAGTAAACTATTAGAAGTATCTTGCTGAATTCTCAAAAGAATCCATGAGCTCCCTCAGAATATCTGTGGTTAGGACGCCAGTGGAAAGGTGGCACACAACAGGTTAAAAACTCATTGTCTTAGATATTTATATCTTTCATATACTCAGATATATGGGAGACTAGTGGCTAATCACTAGTTTATTAGACTTTTTGCTGTGTGTGTCTCTGTCTTTTCTATAACCCTATTGTGGAAATGCAAAATCTTTGTAATAGAAGTGCTAGATTGGACTAAATAATTTCTTAGCAGCTATATGCAGAACACGTGGGTTCAAATCCTAGTTCTGCCACAGATTTCTCATGTAACCTCAGGCAAGACAATTTATCTGCCTAAAAATTAGGCATCTAATCTCAGGTAGTCATCTAGGCTCCCTCTATAGTCAATGGTGAGAGATAGGCACCTCCAGAAGGCAGCTCATACCTCCTGTTTTAGACCCCTATCTTTGAAGAAGATGAATCACCCCCTGCAGGTGCCTGTATGTGCTGCCATTGATACTGAGGGAGCCTGGATGTCTAGTCTAATCTAGTTGCTTAACTATTAAGTACCTAAATAAAGGTAAAAAGCATTTCACAATGAGTATTTTTGGGCCTCATTTACCAGAGTGCACTGAGAAGAATTCAGCCCATATGGAAGGGATGATAATGCAAACATTTATGTGCAAGATGGCTGTGGGTGGTTTGAAAAACTTAAAGAAATCAGTGATCTACAGAGATTCCATATCTTTGGACTAGTTGTTAAATGACACTAAATAAGGCCAGGCTGGGTGAGGCATTGAGCAACTTGGTCTAGTGGGAGGTGTCCCTGCCCATGGCAGGGGGATTTGAACTAGATAATCCTTAAAGTCCTTTCCAACCCAAACCATTCTGTGATTCTATGATAAATATGAGTTGTGTTCAACTCTTTTCTGCAAGCAAACAAATCCTGAATCACTTAATTCTGTAAGAATTCTGCAAGAAGGAGTGTGGAAAAAAAAAGGGAAGGCTTCTGTTGGTCTATAAAGATTTTACTTCATCCTGCAATGTTGCATTTATTATCAGCTATCTCAGGAGGTTTTACTCCTCAATATTGTCATCACTTTTACACTCTTGTATGTCAGGCAATGAGTATAATGCTATGGCTGCTCAACAGCAGTCATAATATGATGATAAACCCAATGTTTTCTGTTAATTCCTTAACACTCTTTAGGGCAAAAAAAAAGCCATCTACTTGGCAGTGCCATGTATATGTGAAGACCAGCCTGATGCTTTGAATTTGATCTGATCTCAAATTCTGTACCTGTCTAGGCTCTGAATTGCAGTTTGGAGTGTCCTGCACTGTAAAACAAGGGTTTTACAGCAACCATGAGAGTCCAAATGCTGCTGGCTCCTTGTCCATATGCATGAGATGGGTAGATTCTCTTGGATGAAAGATCTGGGAGCAAAATGGAACAACTGAGGGCAACTTTTTTGCTTCTTATATTTCTTTAGGCGTGCTGTGTCCCCATGCTGCTCCAGCTATACTCTCTTACTGAGTATCAAGAATTGGGTAAGTGGGTACTTTGAAGTGGATTTGAAAGCACATTCAGTGTGGGCAGACAAGAACATATAAATACATCAAATTTGGATTAGATATATTTGATTTTTTTTTCTTAATGTGGTATCATTTTTATCTGTGTTTGATTTTAGAATAAAATAAAAGATACAGAAGCATGTAAACTTTTCCTCATTTGTTCATTTCTTCAGTCTCTGAAATGAACAGTTAAAAAAGTACATGAAGTTAAAGCACTGGCTTAAGTGCTGAATTATATATTTATTTTCAAAAAGAAAGATCTAACCAAATCACTTATACTTTGAAATCAAGCGTAAGGCTTCTAATAAAAACATTTGTTTTCTCAACTTTTAGACAGAGAATTTTGATCACGTATTTGACAATGAAGATTATTCTGTGGAGGTAAAGAACACTTTGCTGATTTAAGCATACTTTTTTTCTTGCACCATTAAGTGAAAGCTTAAGTGAAGAATCAATTTCTAGGTGTCTTTGTCTGCCTCTGCCTTTCATTTTCATCTGCAGGAAAGAATGTGAAAAAGGAGGAAAGAATGAGAAAAGGTGGCATACAGACCGAACTAAAGAAGAGCACTTTATTTTCTTAGAAAATAGGGCTGCTGTTTCAGATGATATTTTTGTTTTTGACAAAATTGTCAAAAGAGATTTAACTCCTCTGTTTCCAGATCATAAGATTTCTGTAAAAGCCGGACTGCTCAGCAAAGGAATTCCTCTGACTATTATTAAAGACAGATCAGATTTAGCAAACTCTGTGTTATTTTGAGATAAGAAAATTTCACAGACATAAACAACTTGACATTTTACTTCCTCTTTACACTCTGCCTAAGATGGAAACCACATGAGTGTAGGCATATTGGTTGGAAATATGAAACATGACAAATCTTTGTTTTGCTTTGTTTTCAAACTTGAAACCAAAGAAATTGCATGCTTCCCAGTGAATTACGCAGTCAGGTTTCCCTGGGTATCCTATGGTTCTTCAGCATCTATTTTAATGTTTTAGAAAACTGTTAAGCCAGGCTAGTAATTGTTTATTAGTCCTCAGTGTACAGTTCAAGCCAAATAATTACAAACATACCCATTCTTATATTAAAACTACTGATCCTGAAGGGAACCTGTTTCCTCTTAAAGGAAAAGGCATGTTTTCTTATTGAATGGGACAGTGAATGATAGAAAAAGTGGCCCAGTTGCAGTCAGTGTAAGGTCTGTCCTTAATTTAGTGGGATGGACCCACCTGACTGTTAGATCCAGTTCTGTATGATGCAGGTACACTGCAGTGCTTGCTGGAAGCAGGACTTCAGAGCTATGCATGCTAAGTATCCTAGTGCCAATGTGTGCCTTGTTTTCCCTTTTTAAATCCTGTTTTGAAGGATGAGAAAAGGAAATTACGATGCCAGGATTAAAACAAAGTTAACATTGAAGCATACTTTTTTTTTGAGTTTGCATTCTAACTTTAATTTGCTCTCCATCAGCTGATTTTTGCACTATTAAATCAAGCTGCTTGCTATACTATTGGCAGGATTTTTTGCAGAGGAAAACATCTTTGGGAACTAATCAGTGAGAAAGTGGTATTTCATTATATGAAATATATATAATATATATTATATTATATGTTTATTTGGAAAAATATGTGTTTGCTATGTTTTGGAAAAGTTCCTTTCTCTATTTTGTTGTTGCCTGGTAGTCTGCTAAGTAGTTGTGGGAAGTAATGAAGGATTTTCTGTGCTTATGTTATCAGGTTCTTTCATTATTTCCAAAAGAAGCTCAATAATTTGTGAAGAACTAGTAGAAGAGTGTGAATGAGCTAGAATTCAGACCTGAAAATGCAGCAGATGATAGTTGAGGCTAGTATAGATCATCTCTGAGCTTGGCCTTTGGAATAACTTTAAAGCTGACTTAACCCATAGGCATTTCCTAATTCAGTACACCAAGTGCACAAGTTTTTCTTTTAGTGTTCCCCATTTCTCATATTAGTCCTTTTGTATTTTCTTCCACATATGAAAAACTGAGATAAGGCAAGTTAATTCCCAGCCAGAGGATGGATTAGGTAATACTCAGACTGCATTCTGAAAACAGGAAGTATTATTAGTCATTATACAATAAATTAATATAGCATCATGGAAAACTAAGGATAAATATGTTAAGATTCTGAAAAACATTCCCATGATAGGAAAAATACCTTACCACTCCTCTTTGAAAACAGACAGTGATAGTATGAAGGCACGTAGATGGAATCTGTAGTAGCAAGACTTACAGGAACAAAAATCACCTAAACCCACCATATTTTTTATAATGCAGCATTTAACTTTCTGAATAACTTTGATCAACCCTTCTAATGTCAAAATAATTAGTGTCTTGGGTGAAGTGGGAAGGACTAGTGTTTGTAGAGGATGTTACCAGCCATGATAATTTTGCCAGAAAAGAATGTGCCATGTGAAAAAGTGTGATGGGAAAAATTTTTTAGCTAATCTGTAGGATCATTTTGAGAAATGTGAAAATGGAATTACTTTTGGGTTTTTTTAATTAACATATCATATTTTAATATTATTTTTGATCATCTTATCTGTATTACAATGAATCTTCACCTTTTGTAGTAGCTAATCATTGTGTTATCAAACAAAGAGGAAAGAACAGACCCTATAATAAAAACTGTCTGTAAATATCTGACAATATGATTTGCTGATGGATGATCCACAGTCTTGCAAACTTGAAATTTCATTTCGGAAATTTTCAAGATAATTTTTCTTACATCATAATAATTTTCACTTTAATCATAATATTTGACCTGCATTAATTGAAGCATTCAACTACAGTCTGATTAGGAATTGTATGTCTACAGTCTGTCCTGTAGACTTGTTCTTGGAATTTCCTTACTCTACCTATAGTTAAATGATAATTTTACCTGACTTAATTTAGTCATGTCATGAGTGTCACAACTCTCTGAATGCCATAGAGCACATATAGCCTAACAAGGAAACCAGATTTATAGGAGACAATGATTATGGTACACATTTAACTCTGACTGACGTGAGATAATCTACAAAAATGCTATATGTGGTTTAGTAACAGAACTCATCTTCAGTGAAGCATTTCAGATTGATTCATGAAACATTTGAGTATAAGAAATACTGAAATGATTGCTTAAAGTTAAAAAGAAATATGTAAATGAGTGGTACTGCTCTTTCCAAATCTTTTTTCCTTGATTTATAGTCATGGTTTGCAATTCTAAATTTCTGAAAGGTTGCCACTTCTATCTAAAATAAGGAGAAAGATACACAAACAGCAATTTCTTCATGCTGGAAATTCTCTATTTTTCACATCTCTCCTGATGAAATATGTGTAGGCCTCTGCATATCACTATTCCTGGTAAACAATCCTTACCTATCCCTGTGGCAATTGACTCAGTCTGCCAACCTGCCAGGTTTCCAGATTGGTGAGTTTAACTCTGACATCTGTGTAAATTGCTAAAAGTGGACTAGAGGCTTAGCCACATGCAACTAGGGAGCGTGGTCCCCTCATCCCTGGCTGTCTGCACAGTTCACTATTTGATACTAGATTGTTACTGGAGAAAGGGACTGGCTTTCAAGTCTCAGCTGTGCCAATTGAATGCCTTCCTCACCAAAATATATCCCTTGTAGATCCAACCCAACGACCTCCACTTTTTTCTTCATCTGTTATGCAGGATAATAATGACTTCCTTTTCATACTGTTGCTCTAAAGCTATATTTAGTGTCTTAGTGTTCCAACCCATATGATTGTAATCTGTAGTATAAATCCAATTTTTTTGTATTCAAGATATCACATGTATCTTAAATGTTGTAATGCTGGGTGTCAAGCTAATGCTGTGTTAGCAATCTGAGCATGCATGAGCTATCTGCTGCAATACACACAGCAGACACAGGACCTAGTCCTGTTTTCCCATTAAAAAAAAAGGAAGAATTTTGCCATTGACTGTAATGGGAACAAGATTTTTCTTCCTGGCACTGTATGAAGAGTGGAAGAAGTCTTTTAGTGGTCATGGTCCAAGACACAATGAATTAATTCTAGTAAGAAATGACTGCTAGGCTGCATCCTAACCACGTGCTCTCAAGAAAAGGCACAAACTCACATCTTAATCATTTATTGTGTTTAATGGCAAAAGCAAAATAGAAAGTAATGGCAATGCTGTATTTAGTTTTCTCCAGATTTACATTTTATTTCTTTTGCTGTAAAGACTTGATGTTTCCCTCATCTTATGCCATCATTTACTAAGTCAAGAGACAAATTCCACTGTTGTAACCAACATGTGAAGCTGACCAATTTTTTTTTAATTCATAGTGCAACTTATACTCTTCTGGAAGCCTGGCTTTTCCCATGCATTCCATTGGTGATCTCTATTTCCTCTGCTCTAATCAACACCATCAGCACAGGGAAAAAAAAATCTGCTTCCTATTTGATTTTAAAGTCTCCTACATTTTTATATATCTAAGACACTTTGAAAAAAAATTTTAATGCTTAGCCATCAAACAGACCTTTGGTTCTGTGGATGATCCTTTTCACAGAAATAGTTCCATTGCCTTCAGTTTTACTCAGAGATGGAAAAAAGTGCATAAGGGGAAAAATTGCCCCATGAGCAAGAGTGAGACTGAGAGTGAGAGCAAAGGTAGCTCATCTGGTGGAGCATATCAGGATTAAAGCCTGTGTGTTTCAATCAGATTTTAGAGTATCTTTAGAGTTTTTTTCTAATAAGCAAGCTTCTCAGCATTCATTGTCTTGAGACTTCAACTCTGGACTCTGGTATGCTAAATCTGAGTTCTTTGTATCTGGAGAGGAGGTCTTGTGAAGTGTCCAGCTCTCAGTAAAGGGTGACTGGCAACTCTTAGGAGCCATGGCTTTTTACAGGTTCAATTCCATAGGCCTAAATTAGGAAGATTTCCCACTAGAAATACATGCATAGATTGAGACTGTGTGTGTGAGTAACATGAATGTGCCCTTCCTTATTTTTTTGTCATGAAGTGCACTTGATCTTTAGTCAATTGCCTGGTGTACTGGGGTAGAATTGAAATAGAACAGTGTCATATTGCAGAATGGTAGTGAGTTATTACAGTCACGGTCTCTCCTCTGTCTATTTGCAAATTAGCATTTTACTAACAGGGGAAGAACATGCTATACAAAAACAGAAAGGGTTTGGTTTGGTTTTTTCTATTTTTTTTTTAAAGAAAAACAGAAATGGCAAAAATTACGCTCTTCAATTTTATTGTGAAATATCTCCCCTTTTCAGGGAAATATGTTTTCTGGATGGATTGCCACCTGCAGAGTATACTATACATCTTTGTTAAATTATTTTCTGTCTCTGCAGAAATAGCAGTTTAGTTTTGTAGTATTTTTTAAACAAAATTACTGAGCATTTAGCACAATTATGTTCAGCACTATAATCTCTTTTTTTCTTTTGTCGAGCCATCCTTTAACAGGGAATAAAAAATGAGACACACTGTAAGCTATTTTGCATAAATGAATAATTATGATAGCCACATATTGCCAATTGTAATTAGAGATAATAGTGCTAGGTTTTGAAGCTTTTACTCATGCC
Source organism: Turnix velox (assembly GCA_013400935.1). Taxonomy (NCBI): domain Eukaryota; kingdom Metazoa; phylum Chordata; class Aves; order Charadriiformes; family Turnicidae; genus Turnix; species Turnix velox. Next base: position 646,526 of record VZTY01016148.1, on the reverse strand, counting down.
TTGCTTTTCCAAGCAAAACAGAACTTTTGCAACATTCATCCAGTTCCATGAACAGATGGGTTTTTCTCCTCTCACCAAGGACACAAACATGTGCTTTTTTTTGCCCCCTGCTTTGTTTTGTAAAAATGATAGCTTTAATTAGTTTGGGGTAAATAAGTAAATAAAAGAGACACTATAAATAGTAGGCTCTTAGCAAAATTAGAGGCACATTAAAGATAACACACTTTTGGGACTTGCAAGATCAGTTAGCAAGTCGTCTGAACATTAGAGGGAAATTGGCAGCTGCTTATGGTTAGCAACCAAAAATGCTGTAAGAAGTGTGTGCATGTGTGGATCATTTAAAGCCTCACTTTACCTTATTTACATTCCAGCACCTCTGGGACTTGAGGAAGAGTTGGGTTTTTTTGTGGGGAGAGACGGTTGGTCGATTCCTGAAAACTCCTGAAACAATGTTAGGCATACGATCTTGCAAAGTATGTTGCTCGCTGCTGCAAGTGGTAAAAGCTGCAGTTTATGCAGTTCTTGGATACTGTGCAACCACACTGACATGAGAACTTGGCATGGTGCTGGACTAAGAAACAATGCTGTTTAATCAGGTGTGGAGTGCTGGCTTATTACTTTTGCCAGCAGCTTTGTTTTACTTGGACTGCATAGCCTTGTAAGAATTCAAAGCCATTGCAATATTGCTGAAGAAGCTTTTTAGATGTGTAACTAACCATAATGTTGTATCTCCAGGGTACTGAATGAATGTAGCAAACAAACTGTACTTTGCAACTGTCTCATTTTCCTAGGAAAAAATGGACCAACTTCTGGAATTGTTGTTCAGCTCCCAGTCTCAGTGGGAGTTCTGTCTGAGCACAGACAGGCTAAAGCCTAAACAATGGGCATTAAATTTGGCCTCTTCTTCTGAGGGTCTCACAATTCTTTTGGAAATGTTGACAAATTAAGGTTCACAACCCCCACCCTGTAAAATGATACTCTTCCTCTTTTGCAGATGCCAACCACGATGGGCAAATGGGCAAAGAGGATCATGAATCAGGGGCAGCAACAAGAGCTAGAGATCAGAAATCTGACTCTCGAGCAGGCAGCCCCATTGTCTTTATTGATGATTTTTCATAGCTCTACTAGATCCCCAGTCTCTCATTATGCTTCTCAAGAGTTTTCATAACTGGAGTTGAGGGTGTTCGGACATGATTTTCTGCATGGATTATTCAATGTATTTTCCTCATTCTGCATATCGTGGCTTGACTTTGTCACTGAAACCCTAATAGGAAGGGTGCTGCAGCCATTACAGGTTACTGCTGTTTTCCCTACCACAGAATGATTTAAATCTGAACATAATCACTGTTCCTTGCCCTGAAGAAGCTTTCGTGTGGCAGCACATCTCACAATTAGGCCACACCTCGCTGAAATCTCCCAAAGGAGAGCTGTAGAAACCATTATCCTCTTTAGGGATTGGTAACCTGGCATAGATAAAAGTAGGGGAGAAAGCAGACCAAATACTCTCTTAATACGTACACTGAATTATTTTTACGAGATTTTTAAATGATTAGACTGTTCTTGCTGCTTTCTTTCCTAGGCTGGGAGTATACCAAAATGTTCTCCCAATGGTTTGTCCTTATAAATCATGTAGCTTAATTTTCTTGTCTTAGAGCAGACTCTTTAAGATCCTTCAACAGAGTTTTACAAGGATATGCATTACCAGCTTCTTCCCATTAGAGATCTCTCTGAAAGGTTGTGTAACAGCAGCCAAGGCTCTTCTAGAAAGTACTATTAGAAAAATCCTTTGTGTATCAGACTTGCTTTAATATGATTAATTTACAAACTATACAGATTCATAGTTGCCTTTTCTGTTTTCTTCCAGTTAGCTCTTCTCCATTCCCTACTCCTTCATCATCTTCTTTCCCTGGACATGCACTTCTTGAAGCCTCATTCCCGTCTTTTTCTCATAGCTGAATATTCTGTGTCATTCCTTTCTTTTGCTTACTCCACTGTAAGGAGATTCACAACATAATTTTTTTCTTTCACTTGATTCTCTCTCTCTAAAGGCATTTTCAGTACTGTAAGCTTGCTGATTTTCTCAGTGTAGCAACTCGACATCATGTGCTCATTCTTGACTTGCAAAGCTGTTAACTGTTGTCTGGGCTCAGATCACATGATTACTCAATAGTTTTTAATTTTTCCCCTGGACAAATACACTTCTGTACCTCTACATCCTTTCAGATCATGCTGCAAATACCATTTTAATCTTTTTTTTTATTAAACCATGGCACCTGTGCCATTTGCATTGCTTAAACAGGTATGTTCCCTGTCAGCTCATGTCCCTCTGCTTTCATGTTGATTTTAAAACTATTCCTGTGAGCTCTCTTATTCTACACTTCATTTGTAGGAGGAATTTGACTGCAACATTTTGGGGCCACTCCATTGCTTACTTTTCATAAGCCTCTTTTAAAATTCTCCTCTCCTTTCTAAATTTCCCAAAAGTTTACAGATTTAAGGCTATTGTTCAATGCTTATCCTTCTCATCAATATAATCTCCTTGTTTCCTTTTACTCCCTAGATATCCATGTTATCCATTAATAACTTAATAATTAATAATTACACTTGTCTTGTAGCTCTAATTTTCTTTGTGCTGATCTTGGTCTAGGATTAGCTTTCTTAACAGTTGTGGTAACATGGGTACAAAGTTAATGCTGCTGCAGTCTGCTGTTCTGTGTCCCACTTTTCATGGTCTGGAACAAAACATCTGGCTATCCTGTCTATCCTGAAACCACTAATTCATAGAGTTTGCTCAATCACTCTTTACTCCTTACATGCAACCTCACAAACCCATGCAAGGTTGCCTGAAAAAACACCAGTCTTATAATTCTCAATGCTCCTATGCAAAGATCCCTGACTAAGAATTCCCAATGAGCCTGAGGACTGTATGGTGAGAAGAACAGGGCCTTTGCAGTGATTGTGGCTTCATTTCATTTGCATTAGGCCACTCTGAGCTGCCAAGTTCATGTGTACTTAAGCTGAGCATACAAACACAGACAGATTAATTGCTTTTTGTATATATTCAGGGACAGAAGGAATTACAGGCAGAAAAGAGGAGAACAGGTCAGATGTGTTCACCAGTGTTCACAATTATTTTTTGGAAAATTTTCAAGAGGAAAACTAGACCAGGTATGACAAACAGATTGTAAGGATGCTGAGAGAAGGTCAGTTCAACTTTTATTTCCCAGAACATGTCCAGACAGCTTTTGAATACCTCCAAGGATGAATACCCTACCAGCTCTTTGGGCAACCTGTGCCAGTGGTCAGTCACCCTCACAGTAAAAAGGTGTTTTCTTTTGTTCAGAAACAAAATCTCCTGTGTTTGAGTTTATGCCTGATGCCTCTGGTCTTGCTACTGGACACTGCTAGAAGGAGGCTGGCTCCATCTTCCTTACACCCTCCCTCAGACTTTTTTAATAGGAAATATTCTCTAGTCCCTTCATCACATTTGAGTCTCTCTCTGGTTGGCTCTGTATCTCTCTTGTCCTGGAATTGCTGTGAAAGACTTAGTCCTTACCCGTTAAAAAAATATTAATCTTTTAAATTAAACCATCTGACTACCTCACCACAAATATGTGAAGAGCTTTTTGGTTTACAAAGATCCAAGTCTACTGAGATTTTTGAATGAATCGTAATATCATGTACAGAATGTATTTCTCCTTATATGGAATGAAATCTAAGATATTATATTATTCTTGGTGTTGTTAATGAATTTGAGGTCTCTAGTATTTACTAGTACTAACAATTATCATTGATTATTAAGCAATGTTTGGGGAAAAGATATTAAGATTTTGCAAAGTATTGAAAATGCAAGTAAACACAAAAAGTGCAAAAAAAAAGCAAAATACTTTTGACTTCTAATGTTAGTAAATACCTTAATCAAAATATGTACTCCATCCTCAGCTTTTTGCTGCCTCAATAAAATTTGAGGAAGAGATAGTGTTTGATGGGCAGCTCATGTTTGCCTTTATTATTGTCATCTTCAGTTAAATTTAAAGGTCTCTCCAAAAAATATGAATTCAGTATCCTCCTTTTTCTTATTTTCTGGTTAGCTACATTTTTTTGCCTGCAATAACAAAGCCATGAAAAAAGGCAGCAATCCCCTTGCTCATGTGATATAATTCCACACTCAGAGTGTGAATACTGGCAGTTCAGCAGAACGAGCCATCTGCAAGCTATAAGCTGTGTCTTTGCATGAGTAGATTTAGGATAAAAAAACCCTCTCTGACCTGGAAGCCAAACATTACTTGGCATCTTCACTAGAGAACCCTGCAAAGCCAGCCACTGCTTGTGCTGAATTTCTGTCCTTTCTAAAATATATGGCCCTCCCTCTTGCCATCATATTTTGTAGCCCATGTACGTAAGCACACACAGAGAAATGCACACATACAGGGCTGCACCACGGGCCACCTCAGAGATGCTGTACTGCAGTTTAATGAATATCAGACTTCATAGTTAGTCCCTGTTGGATTGCCGTGCTGGTGAATAATGAATATCATACTGCAGGGTTAATCCCAAGTGGCTAGTTTTCTGGTTTTAACAGGCTGGGTGTTAGTCCTAAAATGCTTGTAAATGTCTACTATTGTGCAGTGTAGACACATGCACCTCTGAATCCTCACCTTACTCAGGCCAGTGAGTGCCACTGAAATCAATGGAGATATACAAGGAGGTAGCATAAGATGGATCAGTTCCTACCCTTCCCTCCCATTTATCTCCCAAACTCTGAACTCCCACCTCAAATAGAAGACGTATGCACTCTGCTTTTTCTTTCCACGAGATGCTGTATCCTTTTCTAGCCTGATCTGCTGGCTCTGACATCCCAATCCTCTGAGTTATAGCTTGCGCCTTCAGCTAATGAAGTCGTTGGCAAAATTCCCATTGACTTCATTCAGAGAATGATCCAGCTGAACAGTGCTGACTCCTGAGAGCTCCTGAGCCCTTGTGGAATAAATGTGAGTTGCAGAGCCACAGGATTTGTAAAGATTTGTCCCTAGATTACAGAACATTTTTGCAGGTGGGGTCTATCTTTTCAAATACTTTGTAAAGTGCCATTTTCACCTAAAGTACTCTAGAAATTATTAAGTGGCAGGAATGCTTGTTGTACACAAAACCTCAAACTTGCAGGTGGAGGAGGAAGGACAGAGTAGCCATTTGCTTTTACTGGAACTGAGAAAATGCAGGTAGGAATGGAGCAAAGCAGTATTTTTAAAAAATGAATTAATTTTCTCCCCATTGTTGATTTTTTTGTCTCTGTGTCTGGCCCCATTGCATAGAATTAGAACCTGATACAACCCGCTCAGTTCTATTCTCTTACACCTGATTTTAGGAAGACCTGCTTTGAATTTCACTAAATTTTACTCTCCCGTGAGCCTCAATGACAGTGAAACCAGATTAAAACAAAAACAAATTAAAAAAGACTTCTTCAGTATTGGAAGATACAGAGGGTCATTAATAAGAGATACTTCCTTGCATGATCTTTCTCTTGCAATTCCAAAGAGCAATTCCACTCCCCTGCTGCTCTTTTAATATAAACCGAAACAAACTAAAGAGATTCACAGGTGTCAGGTGTGTAGGTGATGATTTAGTTCCTGCACAACAAAAAGAAAAAGCCAGTGTCTCACCTTACCATGATGACATGATATAGGAATAGTAGGTCCTCAGAGGGAAATATTGAGTTTCTACATGAAAGAACACACTGGTTGTATAGAAAAGACCTACAAAAGGAGATTTCATTATGCTGAATCATAGAATCATAGAATGGTTTGGCTTGGAAGGGACCTTCAAGATCATCTAGTTCCAACCCTCACGATATCGGCAGGGACACCTCCCACTAGACCAAGTTGCTTGGTGCCTCATCCAGTCTGCCCTTAAACACCTCCAGGGAAGGGGCATCCACAACCTCTGTGGGCAACCTGTTCCAGTGTCTCACCACCCGCACAGTAAAGAACTTCTTTCTTATGTCCAGCCTAAATCTACCCTCTTCCACTTACTCTTAGTCCTGCCATCCGGTACCCTATTAAAAAGTCCTCCCCAAGCCTTTCTGTAGGCCCCTTTCAAGTCTGCCGTGGGAAAACCGTAGCACTTTCAAGGCTGATACTGGTGGGCTAGGCACCTGTTTTTGTGTGCCTGAGAAATAGCAGCAGTGTTTGAGGGGGGAATATTTCATTATCCCTCTCCTCTCCATACTTTACAGTGACTTAGAGCATTTCCCTTTAGCCTGCGTGCATTATTGACCATCTATAGATGCCTACACTGATATTTATGCAAGGTTCATCTTTGTGCTTCCTGACACTTAAATGACAAGAGTTCTGGACCGTGGCTCACTGTAATAATGTGGTCTCTATTCTATCTGCTCTTTAGAGTTTGGGACCATGTTTTAGGGAAACAGTTATTCCATTTTGGGAGTGCAAGCAAAAATGCTACAAGAATAGTTCCCAGCCCTAACCCTCATAAGGGCACCTTGCTTCCACTCTGTGTAGTGCCTCACACACGTTTTCCTTTGCACAAGGAGACATTTAATGCCAGCAGCAATAGCCACATCCAGCCTTCCAGTGGAGGGCATTTAAAACAGCAGGCACGTTTTCAAGAACAGAAGCAAGAAACTGGATACTTAACTATATTCCTACTGTGTTGATTTCCTAAGGAGTTTCATGCTACTCTTGAAGTTTGAGGTCAGCACGGCAGCTTGAGAGGTAGCCACATTAAGGGTCAAGGGCCCCAGAAAGCAGAAACTTCTGCCCACTCCCTGACTCATCTGGGTCAGGCAGTGCTTACTAAGAGTTGAAAAAACTTAGGATGAGGAACTACAGGAGAAACTTTGGTTTTAGAGCAAGGAGAGCTACATGATGGAAAAATAGCCCTAGCAGGCCATGTTTTGCAAGAGATGGTTTCTTTTTCTTATATTTTCTTCTCTTTTTTTTTTTTTCCTTCCCATGAATAAATAAAATGAGCCTGAGGGAAGAGCCTGAAAAAGATTTTGGCATGATGTTAGTCCATCCCGGGTTGGGGAAATAAGCCAATAGCCTTACAGGCAGCTGACTCTTTAATCACATATTTAGTATCACAGAGAAAAATATTCCAAGGTGGCTAAGTGACCTCTAGAACAGAAATCTATTTCAAATGTTACTCGGTGACTTAGGAACCAGGGCAACCTCGCCCTTCTAAGGGCACAAGTTTTAGAAATGTTCTGATTGCTAAACATTTTTTGAAATTTCTGATCCTATGCTATTTTGAAACACAGATTTTGACTTCAATGTGACATTGTCATGTTTGGAAATACTGACCTTGATTTTCTATGCCCAAAAATCCATCTGGGTTCAGTAGGTTTCACAGCTGTTCGGACCCTTTAAAGACCTTTCAAAATGCATAACTATGGATTCAAGTAGCAGAATGTAGACTTCTCTGTCCAAGCTTAGGTCAAAGTATACAGATAACAAATTAAAACATAATACCTTATTTCTCTGCTCAACAACCTCTCTTGAAACACAAATCCAGCCTGGGTCCACAGAAAATACAATGTTGCCTTCTGAAGCTTATTCTGCCATTAATGTGGTCTTGCTCAGATTAACAGGGACTACTCAATGGTCCATACAATTCTGAAATGCTTTAAAGGGCTTCAGAAACACAGGGGATGTGATCCCTAGAAAAACTGGAAAAGTTGAGAACCAAGCTGAGAGCAGGAATACATGTTATCATGTCCCTACCCTGATATTCTTATACCTATGATCACTTTTCCTTTGCAAATTGTGCTGTCACAAGGAAATGAGAAATTACTGAATGCAGTTACCCAACTTATACCAGGGTAAAGTTTGATCTCACAAGAGAAAGCTGCCTGAGGGCACACCTAGGATGTTTGTTCTTGATGTAGTTCTGCAAGAAGGGGTTATTTTGAGGCTGTGGGGTGGTGACAGCAGTTGACTGTCTACAATGATGAAAAAATGGCACATTTTGACTTCTCTTTGTTGAGCAGAATTTAAAAATCAGAAAAATTACTAAAGTTAATAGCTTTCATGTACATTGATTGGCTTAAAACTGTGATGTTAATATTTTCACGTGTGCCATTTCAAAATATGTAAAGAACCCTGTGTGCAAAAGCCTGCTAAGTTATAGAACATGTAAAATAAGTCTTTGTAGCTTTTAGTCTTTTTAAATCTGGAGCTCAGCAGTTCAAGTTCTGACCAAAGGGAGAAACCCAGATCACTCAAATGTTGCTTTTAGTTCCTAATTTTAGAATTTTCCTAATTGCTACTAAGTGTTAGAAATTAAAACCTGGGGTTTTTTAATTAATAAAAACACCATGAAAAAAAGGAAAATTATGTGAAAACTCTAGTAAGAGACCTTGTTGGAGGATTTCTTTTCAGCAAAATAAAGTTATCTGCTAGAAGAAACGTCTGATGAGACAAAAGTAAGATGAAACGAGTGGCATGTAGTGTCACCACAGAATGTTTGAGCATATTTTTTAAAAGATTAATTCCTCTGGACTTCTTTTATGTCTTCAAAACCAGAGTTTCATTTAATCACAGAGGCATAAAATCTAATGTCCTGGTAGCTGTCTGGTTTTTCTATGTATTTATTTCACATTTATATCTGAAATTGCTGGAAAGCATGAAAAGAGTAAATTGTGCTGCGAAAACCATGCCCCTGCAATGACTAGTACCCCTGAGAAAAAACCTCTTCTCCAAACTGCTAACTTGTGTGGCAGAGGAGAGGGGAGAAGGAAGCAGACAGGCAACTAGTGATTCAGACAGAGTACAAAATTCCAGGACAGTGAAAAAAGAACCGGGAGTGGTGGCGGGATGGCTAACTGCACCAGTTGCCTTGGGATGGGGCAATGTCAGGTTATCATATTGTAGTTAAGCCAGGAGCAGCTGGTGCCAGCAAAACCAAACCAAGCTTGCTCCTTGGCTGCAAACTTAAATATCAACACCCTTTAATTATGCATAAAAAGATATGCAAAGCTAGCAGCTTTAACGTACTGTTATTAATTGCCCCAAATGTTAGTGAAAGATTTAATTATTCATAGTTACGCTTCTCAGGGGTTTCTCGATTAAGGAAAATAAGAAAAATTTGATATGAGTATCTCATTTCACATAGCTTTCTCTCTTTGCCTAATCCAAGAAACAGGGATATATTTTACATGTCAGATCTGCAGAAAATGCATGTATCTGCTAGTTCCTTAGCAACCTTCTGGGATATGCCTGCATCTACTTCATAAACCCTGCATATCAGAAATCATCTCCAGTGGGTTTCCAGGGATCAGTGGATTTTACCATGCTAGTAATACCATTCATGAGCGGTTAGAGGAATGAATTTTATTTACTTACACAATCATTGCTGTGTTTTGGGGTTTTTTGAAATTTGTCTCTAGGACAAGAATATGTAAACACATCTCATTGAAAGCCCTCTTTGTGAATAAGGAGTGCTGCTGTAAGCTGTTCTGGTTATATGTATTTATTTTTTTTAATAACAGGAAACAAATAATGCTCATTCAGAATCACAGCTGTACTTCTTGTAGCCCTGGTCCTCTTTTTAGCTAGAGGTATTAGATAAAATTAGCACAAACTTCTGTAAGGAAAGTTTTTAATAGCACAATGTATTTTCATACTTTGTACATCTTCCTCATGAGAAAGAGATATCTTCACATTTGTTATCCTTACAGCACATGTGCCTTAGATTTATTGCTCTGATACAATTTATAAGCAATCAGAACCTTATCAAAAACACTATTCCTTTTTGAATTGCAACTAGTAACAGACTGTAGGTAAGAGACAGTTCAGCTGCATAATTTTTACTTGTGCAAGCAGTGGATACTAGCTGTAGCAGGGAATAAGGGTCCCTTGCCTGAGACAGACTTTTCAGGATTCAAATGGGATTCAAAATTTCTTGCAGTCAGGAGAATGTGGGTCTGATCTGGTAACTCACATGGTACATGTGAAGATCTTCACTGAAACCAGCTGAAGGGCTTTTGTTCAGCTTTATCAGCAGCATTTTGATACTGAATGCATTCTGGTGGTCTTATTTAGGGTATGCAATGCACTTTCAGCAATAGGAGCTTCATGATTACAGATGGAGTTAAGCATATTTGTGGCAAGTGAAAAACATCACTTGATGTTAATAACAATATGATCTTTTAAAGTCAACAAAGGCTTTATCATTGCCTTCACAGAGTCAAATTTATAATGCATCCTTTTTGTCTATCAAGGATGAGAATAAAACAATACTTACGTTGAACTTTGTCTCAACAGCAAATGGCAATTCATAGGACTTTGAAGCTACATTTGAGTATGTTAAGACCTAGAATGAGAGAACATTATTCAGATAGGTCATACTTATAAGTACCTGTGTAAATAAACATAGAGACTGCCTATAGAGATGTCAATCTTAAGATATTTATATTATATATATATTGCATATATTGAGGTATAAATATGGGTATACATTTATACATTTGTACAAAACATTTAATTTTTGACCTTTCACACATTTGTGTGACAACAGTGTAATCATATTCTTGTTTTCATTATTGTAATATAATCTTTAAATATAAGTAGTTTTCAAACATGATAAAAGTTGTAGTTTACCTTTCATGTGGTAGTTCTTTTACAAAATATAGTCCAGGGCTGTTAACTTTCTCCACTCAACAGATGATATTTCTGTGGCCAGGATCACAAGACATGTGCCTGAGAGGAGAGAAATCTCCTGATGTGGTTTATAAACAAGAGATGACAAAAATTTGCAGCAGCATTTTAATTTCCTGGTATGATGATGCTGGGCTGGGCATGAAGATGTGTCTCCAGGCAACCTAATCATGGCAGCTTCTGACAGCTCACTTCAACCAAATCTGCAGTCCTATTGACCCTATTCTCCACCTGATTATAGGGCCTTTACCGACCACCTTTTTAAGAAGCAACTGCTTCTTAAAACAAATGAAGTTTCAAATAACTGATGGAGATAGTCTTGGGCATCAAAGGATAAATATGAGGCATGCAAGAGTTTTCAAGAGCTCTGACATGTGGTTTGATGGTGGTCATGGTGGAGGCTGCTATCCTCCTTGCCATCCTCTTCCCTTGCATTGCTGCTGAGGGTTTCTCAGCTAGGTATGAGTGTCTTTTCATTTAGTTCTGTGCCAGTTAGCCCCAGTTTAGCATGTCTGCACTGTGCACTGATGCGATGCAGAGGTGCTGGGATTAAACCTGCCTTGAGCTGCTACATCCACACTGTGCATTGCAGTGTCATGAGGAAATAGTGGCTTGAGTTCCATCAACAAGTATATTGTAACAGAAATGTCACATGAGAAGTATTCCATGACTGAGCTGTCCACAGTTCTCCAGGGGAGAATAGATTTTGTCTTTGTTATTCACACTTGGTTGGTTTTTTTTTTATTTTTTATGGTTTCAGCATGTAACTCCATTTTAGCTGTGATACTTTTAGATATTGATGAGACATCCTAAATACCACCAAATTTTCAAAAATCAGAAGTGGAAGGAAGATAAGAACAACTTTTGAAATGCACTTTTGTATTTGTGGCACATGCAGAAAAAGAAAGCAACTGTAAGTTTTTAGATAAAAGAACATCTTTTCTTGCTCATCGACTACAAAAGAACAGATGATTCCTGGCCCATTGCTCTCTCCAGACCTACTGTAGAACAAATAATATCACTAAAAAAACCCCAACATCTTATTACAATGTGTGGATTTACTCATGTTCCGAAATATAATGGCATCAATATACAATTCATTTCCCAAAGGCAAATTCAGGACAGCTGTTATTCTACTGTCAATGTCAGAATATCAGATAAAGGAAATAGTGACTTCAACAATCACTGGCAAAATGTGAGCTGCACATCAGTGCCCAGAAAAATGTAAAAGTTAGCCAGAAGTGTGGCTTCTTGAGTTAGAGTTTATCCCTAATGCTTCTTTGCATTCTTTGTAGTGTTGTGTTTGGAACAGAAAACAATCTTATTATGGAATTGCTGCTTCACTGGAACTCATTGCCTCCATGCACCATGTGGTTTCAGGATAGATACCCTTAGAAGTAGGTTTCAGCTCAGTGGAGACATCCTGTGTGCTCTCACAGAAGTCAGCCACAGTCTTGTGTTGATGTGTTAGGAGAACTGATAGCAGATTGATGACCAACTTTGTCCAGAGTATGGATAATAATTTACCTCTTAAATTTCCATCTAGTGCTTTGGAAAGTAGAAACCTGCACTGGTGCCAGATTTGTAGTTTCTTTACTAGCAGTGATGACATTTTTGCCTCTTCTGCATGATCCTATTTCCTTGCTTCTGTTGTTGTCTATGAACAACTCATTACTTCCTATAACAGGAACCTCATCCCTGCATCTGTCTCTCAGTAAGGTGAGCTTTAATCTAGGCTTTGAGCAGGTTTTAAAGAGGAAGGGGAAAAACAAATCAAAGCAACAAAAAGGAAAAATATATGAACAGGTACTGGCTTGGTAGATGGTGTAGAAAAAAAGAATGTGATGTCTCAAGGATGGCTTTGCAGATGCATGAGGACTACTACAAAGTGGAGGCTGTCTTTGCTATGAAAAGCTGTCACAGTGCCTCTTGATACATGTGGATTGTCCCACATGCCATAGTAATCATCAATCTATAAGGGTCTGATTTCTACCATCACCTATTCTTTCTGTTGTATTTTTCTATTTTATTCTATGCCATCCCATGCCATGCCATGCTATGCCCATACATGAGATACATACTCAACATGCAATTTTACATTAAGAAGCTTTCATTTATTTATTTTGTGTCCTTATTTTATGAGTGTGCATGTAATAATTCATCATCTCCAGACAGAGGATCCTCAAATGAGGATTCCTACTGGTTTTGTGTGCTTGATTACAATGTTATAGCTATTAACAAAACTCCTTCGTAAACTAATTCAGCTCGTTGTTTTATTCTGATTTCACAACTGGTTTACTTTTCTGTTTGTGCATGTGTACATACATCTGTACACACATGCATGTATATGTAATAGTTCAAGTTAGAAAAATTATTAATTCTCATGTAAAAAGAGTCAATGACCTGTATGGCACCACGTGTAAGTTATTTAGAATTCACGTTTCTCTTGAATATTTTCTCATCTGCTTTATTCAGCAGAATACACATTTTTTTAATGATCAAGCAGGGAATATATGCCCTTTTTCTAAATTTTTTTTCCCTTTCTGTGCAGTAGCAGCTGCCTGCCATTTTATTGCCTTTATTGTTGCTAGCAGGCTTCTTGGGTGTGTGCCAATGGTTTTGAGTGGGGAGTGGGACGATTTGCATCTGAATGGTGAATGGCAAGGCTGGGCGTGGGTAGGCTCAGCCACACCAGGTAAGGTACAACAGGCGCTTCCAGCTCACCTGGAGTAATTAATTCAGTAAAAAGTTAATTACGATGAAAGGGAAAAACAAACTTCCATATAAACAGATGGTAAATTTTTAGCGTGATGGAAACTGAAAGGATTTTTTTTACAAAAACACCACTATGGTGTGCCCTAAATGGTGTACAAAATTCTTCCCTCTTGGCATATACTTAAACAATTGCATATGCTGTTTCTGTATATTGGCTCTGCTGTGCTTTTTGATACATATTTCCTCCAGTTTCAGTCATTTGTGAGTGTTTAATCACAAAACTTTTCATCAACACATAGCTTTCCCGGCAGGAAAAAAAACTATGAAACTCCTGGAGGAGTTACAAGTCCTTTGTGTCCATCAGTAAGTTCTCTTTAGAAACTTTTGAACCTGGGAGTCAGGGTGTTGGCCAAATTGCAGAAAGGAGCAAATGCCTTATGAAAACTGAGGCTGGGTAGCAAATAAAAACTGTGTCAGCTCCTCTGCCCAAAAAACACTGTAGCATGTTTACCTCTTTCCCAAACCTTTTGACTGACACAGCATCTAAGAAGCTGAGATGTACAGATGGCATTCAAGTCAGTGGCTGGCAATTCACAGAGAGGACAGTTGACACACACTCTTTGCTTAGCTGATAAAGTTAAGTGATGATATGTAAAAGGAGAAAGAAAAATATCCAGAAGATAGGCATGAAACTCAGTTCCTCAGTACTGCTTGGTATGCATATTGGCGGTCTGTTTGGGTCATGAAAGGTAAAGGGCAGAACTGGGCATTTAGTGGCCAAGCATGTAAGTGGAGATAGCCTTGAGAAAATGGGTCTCATCAATTTCAATGTTTGCAAAATAGACTCTTCATTAAGAGAAATTTGAGGTACAGAATAGAATTTAATTGTAGTAGGATCATGTTAAGATATTAAACTCAGTGTTCCTTGCTCTTGAGTAAGCTGGAAATGTGTTTTTAACAATAAGCTATTCAAACTTTCAAAAGAGAGAAATGCATACAAATTCTTATCTTGGAGGGATCCTGATTTTTAAGAGATATTGAGTGTCCATGTTAGAAAGCTGAGGTATTGACCTCAGTTCCTTCTAAAATAGTGCTTTGTTGCTCAGTGCCAACTGTTTCAACTGATTAATGATTTAAAGTATTTAAAACCAAGACTATTGTGTGGGCTGAATTTTTTTCCCAAAACTTACCTTATTGTTCTTATTGCAGTTTTATTATTCCTCTCCTTTCAATGGCTTAAGTAGGAGGTTAGAGTCCTGTCAGAAATCCTGATGGTATCAGACTAAACAAAAATATGTTGTTGAGCATGCAGGAGAAAATCATTGCTTTTCTCAGTGATGGGTCTGATACTGCATCAGTTTAATATTTTCCATTGAGCCAATGCATATAGAATATTTGATCAGCATTGAAGGTTTCCATCTGGAAGAACTCTATTCAAAATATTGCATCATTTGCCAGACTGATCTTAGAAATCCTAGTCCCATTGTTGTCAGTAGGCAGACTTGGTGTCTTCTATTGCATAAGGGAAAAAGGAAGGGAGGGGTTGATTTATTCCATAAGATAGTGGCTTCCCCACACACTCCTGCCCCATCTGCAGGTAATTAAAAGTTGCTAGTGTAGTTTATCACCCTGGTAATGGAGACAGACTTCCATGTCAGACCTGGGTGGCAATGCTAGCAGCAGATGACATAGCCAAGGTGTATTTAGCAACCTCCTGGGGATCCTTCTTGCCCCTGCCTGGCTGCGGTTTCAAGCACCTCTAAATGTATGAGCAGCACCAGCTATCAGATGAGATACTCTTCTAAGAAATAACAAATGTTTAGACATATTATAACAAAGACATGTGTTTTGGCTTGACTGTGCATGCTAAATTATTTTGATGTGAATGTTTTATTGCCACATTAAATGAGCAAACTGATGATGTTCTGCTTCTGTTCCCCATCAAAGATGGCCATCAAGAAAGCCTTGCACAGTGAGGTTTCACGTGCTCCATGGAAATCTTTCTGTTTGCTACCATCCTGCACTAAATTTAATGAACATTGTTTGTTTTTTTTTTCCTGGAGCAAATTAATGTGTTAGTATTTTAACTTGAGCTTGTATGCTGCAGTTAACATTCTTCAAGCCTTCGTGTTTGATACTATGTTTGGAACCTGACTTCTTAATTATAGGTGGGACTGAAGGGCTCTTCACTATGTAGGGTATTCAGTGCAAAGGATGAGCCTATTTTGGACCTCATTTAAGGCTCTGTAATGGAGACAGTTGTCTGAGGGACCTTTTGCTCGATGGATTGACCGGTAAGTCTGAAAGGTGTAGGTGCACAGGACAGGAGATTGCAGGAAGAAGAGAATACCTTCATAGTAAAGGCACTTTAACGTTTCCCAGATCAGTGTATTTCCTTCTCTGCCCTTACCATCAGATTATCATGACTTCGGGCAAGTTGTTTTCAGGGGTGGTTTCTGATTGTGGTATCTTGCTACTTTTGTCTGCCTGAGATGAGAGGTTAGAATAAGGTCAGTAGGAATATGTCATACTTAGAGATGTAAATGGCAGTTCTCTGCACTTGAAAAGACCTACAAAAAGTCAGTGGCATCTCAAACTGGGCACTCACAATGAGGTTACACTTTAGATCTTAATCTTTCTCTGTCCCATTCCTCATTTGTAAAACAGAGATAAACAATCTCAACAGGATATTGTGGAAGGAAAAAAAAAAAAAAGCATTGGTATCCTTCAAACTCAGGGGTACAGTGTGGATTAAGGCACATAAAAGATTGTGAAAAAATATTTGAAGATCTAGACAGGGTGCCATCTGTGGAGTTGGGGACCACACACTGAGTAATAAGAAAAAAGACTATCACAGTCACTCATTAAATGTACATCATCCAGTCTGCTCTGGATAAGGTGAAATTCATTTGACAATAATAGTCTTTAATTACATACTGTTGAAACACACAAACAGTGTGCCTGAATTAGATCTGCAGAGAAAATCTGAACTTCCTAATTTCTGAGTGCTTGATTTTGCAACCCAAGTAAAACTATTCTGGCACAGGGAGAGGGAGGAAGATGCGGCTGTTTGTAATGAAACATAGATTGCTATAATCATCAAAATGGTTTCTAGCCTCTGTTTGCTCCCTCTGCAGTACTAGTAGGATTATAAGTGCCTGAAAGACAGAGAAAATAGCCTCTTGGTCATTTAAAATACTGAAAAAATTGAATGAAATTATACCCAGATCTTAAATTTTTAATATAATAAGAACACATCTTAGAATCACCCCCAGGATCCCTCGAACAGTGTCATTAGGCATTTGATGTGAGCCATTGTATTTATTTTATTCTGAATAATCATTTGTGTTATTGTGTTATCTTGAGGCACCGACTAAAAGCTGATCACTATTCAGTGGGGTACTATGCATGTATACAACAGCAATGCTTGCTCCAAAGGACCTTTGAACTAAATAGTACATATTAGGGGTTGGTAGAAAGGCAGTTGCTCATGACCCTGCGGTACGTGGACAACAAAATTTGATGCATGTATCTGTAGAGTAGACCGATATGGAGTCATGTTGGTCTAACTTGAACTCAAGAACAACCACACTATGAAGGTATTTAGCCAGATTTAATAATTTTTGCTTTCTAGATCTAGCTCAGCTGTGCAGGCGAAACTGTGTAGAGGCCATCAGGAGACAACAGGGCTGGACAACAAAGTAGCAGAGCCAGGATGGGCAACCCAAGCAAACCAGGTTTGCTGTTTCTTTGTCAGCCTATGGAACAAGTGAATTAAAATGGCAGTTGTTACTGGATGGTGTTCTTGGTGTCCTGGAAATCCCATGCATCTTGACACCACTCTCTGGCAGCAGCAACAGCAGTCTGGGTTTTCAGGGAACTAAGAAAACAGGCAGAGGAAGCACTGGCAGCAGTCTGCTGCCTTAGACAAGCTGCTTGCTATACAGGGTCAGGAGGAAGCAGTCCAAGCAGAGCCACTTTTTAATGCCTGAGGTTGGTTCTTCAGCACTGACTCTCCAAGTAACTCTGCAGAGTAGTGTATTATGCCACAGCTGAGATACCACCTGTACTTCAGTGTTCCTAGTCCAATTCTTCTCACATGTATGTCCTGAAGATCTATAAAACCTGCCTTGTGGCCTTCTTTATTAAAAGGGCCATTTTTGGTTAAGTATTTCTTGCAGTGAGGATTTTGCAAGATGAAGCACTGCCCTATCTGAGGTACCTAGTCCCTCGTTTCTGTTTCATTTTCATTAAGCTGCTTTACACAGCAATCTTATCAGTGTTCATGAAACTTTAACTGTAATGCATTTGTTTCTGCTTAAATGCTTTTTTGCAAAATGCTATTTTGTTTCTGTTGCTTGAAATTATATTTAACGGTATCCAAGCTAAATTTATGCACACGCATTTAAAGAAGGAGCACTAGATATAATTCATTTTTAACCATGTGAAATATATTAGTAATGGTATTTACAGAAAGAAAAGGAAAATTATTTTGGCTTGCATTAGTTCCATCTTTGCAGTGTGCAGATAAGTACCATACCTTTGACACTGCCTCAAAGCTAACAGTCAGCAAGCCCAGTGTGCAACAGCCATAACAGGTGTCTTGTGAGAGAAATGCTATTCTAGCTGAAGCTCTGCGTGCTTTTCACTGTCTCTCATGGCTCATAATCATCCACGTTGGAGTGGGAGAGATGGAGAATGCCTGTAGCATTTGAGGAGTGGAGTATTGTTGCCATTAACAGAAGTCATGAGGGGAATATTAAAAGAGGGACTTGACCTCACCCCTGTCCCCATGTCTGGGACCGTCTGAAGAAAGGAGAATGTGCTCATTTGTTCTTTCTCCCTGCCCATCCTTAGCATGGGTTTGCTGTGTTGGAATGGGAGCAGCTAAAGGCAGAAATGCATCGCAAGGTGGTTGAGAAAAATGTCAAGGAAACAAAGACTTCTTAGAATGCCGTAACAGTAATTAGAAATGATGTGGAAATCTGTCAAAGAGGTGACAATTATAAAATGTGAATCAACCAATAGTCAGTGTAGGGTGGGGTGACTTCTTCACTTCGCTACAAATAAGCAAGCTGTTTGTAGTTTTTCCTACTGGATTCAATGAATTTGGTAGCACAGATATAAGAATGAAGCATCATACTGGCAAAATGGATGATACTCCCTGTGGCATTTGTGTTCTGCCAGACAGGATGCCAGGCTAGTGATCCATGGAGGACCCAGACAAGCTAAGTACCTTCTCAGCTGCTTCTCAGATGTAGGAAGCATCCACAGCCATCCCACTTGCCCCTGGGTCTGCTCATGAGAGACTGGGAAAGGCTGGAGTGATAGCAGAGGGGCTTTAGATCTGTGGGTGAGGAGAGAGAGCTCAGATCATTGCCTGCTTCACTGAGGACCTTGAACACATTGCTGTAGATGCAACAGAAGTCTAAGGTGTCTGCTGCTTTACTTTATCCTGTCTCCAGATGCTGAAAGATCATGCTTTACTCATTGTTATAGATGCCTTAGTCTTCATGACAAGTCCACACGTAACCCCACCAGGAAATCAGGAATCATACATTTCACTAGTGAAGTCTTCCAAGAGGCCAGGCCAGTAGCTGTCTGTGAAACGGGTACAGGATGTAATCTTGTAAGCGGGGCCAGCAGCTCAGAGTAGTCCTGAGAGCAGGGCTAGCAGCACTTCCTCAGCCAGTGCCCTGGGATGATGTTTTTTAGACCAAGGGTCCCCAAGCACTGTCTGGAGAGCAACATGTTGCTCCAGGAGGGAGGCAAGTCCCCTTGCTCTCCTGTGCATTGGCATCAGGCTGCTTGCTTGGGCTCCTAGAAGCAGGCTGTACAAGCTTATGTCCACCCTGTCAGAGGGTGGAAAGAAAGCAAGGTCTCCTGCATCCTTGATGAGCAGTTTGATGATAGTGTGATTGGAAAAGTCTCCATGCTGACAGCTGTGGATTGTAAAAGGGAAAGTTTGAAGCCTGCTCTGTTGTTTGAAGCCCGGTCTGTTTCTGTTTGAGGTGTGAGCTATGTGTGTTCAGCAGAAAAATCCATGTGCTCAGGGATGGGAGCCAGAGGAGAGGGGGTGCTGCTGTGGAGAGCCAGTGGAGGAGGTAAGATTAACTCCCACCTTTATCCCCAGCGCTTCTTGCTGGACTGGATCTCTTGAGTGCAGAAGTCTCCCCTCCCATGTGCTTTTGGGTTTTTAAGTGTCATTCTGAATCACCTGAAGTACGGGAAAAGGTGGAAGGATTGATTGTGCTGTCTAACTGGAGGCATCTCTCTTAGGTCTGAATTGAGCTGTGGTAAGATACCTTAGTTAGATATCTAAACGTAAAGAACCTCTCCTGAGTACTACCAAACATCATGTGAGGAGCTCATGAGGAGCTGACTTGTCCCTGGCTTCCACTAGTGAGCTGCTGCTGGACCACACTTCAGGAATCTTGGGGTTTTATTTTTGTGGATCTAATACTTATTTAACCAATTCAGTTTGCACTTTATAAAATGTAGGTAACTCTGTGTGTTCCTGTCCCAAAAGGAGTCTTAGTAGAGTAAGTATAATTAGGATTGTGAGGCACATGGGTCCTATGGAAAGAGGAGGCAGAGCGCAGAGATGCCACAGACAGAACCACAAGTTTCTGGCCTTTTCTCTCAGAAAGTACTACTTCTACTTAACATCAGACAACATAGCTTGCTAAGCAGATACTCTCCCCCTGAGAAAATGAAAAGCAATAAAAATAGTCATCAAATAGTCATCAAAAGACTTGCCAGTGACAGACAGGAGCAACTTTGCATGGATGAGCAGAGCAAGTTGGGATCCAGACCTTACTTTGAAAGATTTCTTGTATGGAAGAGTGTTTTTAAAATCCACTGAGTCTAACTCATCTCTTTTTTAAGGAAAAGAAGCTGGATTCCTGCACGTTTTATCAATAAAAAGATCACATGTAGTCAGCAGTATGATTTTTTTTATTGCTTTGCTTTATCTCTGGGGAAAGTATTTACTTCAAGAACTATTTTGCCAGATGATGAGTAGTACTTGTACTTATTTTGGTTGTGTCCAAGCCATAACTTTGCCTCATTTGCATCTACCAACTAAATGGTTTAATTAATTTTGCATTGTGCTTACTGACTACTTTTAATTAGCAGTTAAATCAGTTCAGTTAACGAAAAAATGTAGGTGTTTACATGAATGCAAATCATGATGGGTTCTTGGGGCTTGATTCAAAAAACAGTTCCACACCATTGGTGTTGAATTTCTCCAGGCTTTGCTCAGGAATTGCATACTTCTCCTCCCCCAACAACAAAGTCTAGGGTTTTATGATTCATTAACTGGCCTAGGATTTCTTTTTCCTTCCTTGCTGATGAGGACAATGAGGAATGGAGGCAGATCAAGTGGGGCTTCTATTCTTTGGTCTTAGGTCATGCACTCAATACTCATGCAGGAAGGGGCACTAGTGTGCGCAACCGTGTCTCCCTCCAGTGTCTTATTCCAGCCACTATTCCAGCTTTCACTATTTTTAGGTACTTATTTTTCTGTTGGTTGTGTGTTTCTTCATCTGGCCAGGGCAGAAGTAATGAAAAATGGATTTTATGAGCAGGAAATTCTGCATTCCACTTTCAGCCAGACTCTGGTGACAGAGACGCAATACTATGAATATGACATATATTCCTATTTCCTTTGTTATTGCTCTTGTGTATGCTGAATGAAATTTGTCTTGGAGAAGCCCTTCTTCTGGTGATATTGGGACTGACTGAAATCACTACTTCATTGACTCCTTTCAAATGATAGGTACAGAGCTGATCAAAAGCAGTATGACCTTACCTCTACACAAAATTAACACAAATTGAAATAAAATTTTCTAATTGTTGGTATAAAAGTTGTCATCTCCCTGTGCTTAAGTCTGCCCCACCTCCTGAGTGTCATTGAATTGAACTATTCCTCACTGCAGTAATGAAGTCTCTGCTGCATCTTAAAGGGAAGTTACAAAATAAAAGGATAAATTTGTCCTGAGACTCCAGTAACCTTACTCAGCTTTCCCAATAACCTTACCTAAAAGGGAAGATCAGAGACAAGAAGATAATCAGTGAGATCATCAAGAAATGACTTCATAATCCTGGCCTTTCATTTGAAGGAAACTGGCAACTTGCCCTCCTAGAAGGTGATGTTATTCCTCTAGTAACTACAGATCAAAGTCAACAGGGGTAATTATTTGAGGAGTTAAGTAGATAATCAGTTTGGGAAACAAAAAAAAACCTGGCCCAACTTCCCTCTCCCCCAGTCCTTGGAGCCTGAAGAAAAATTAGAATTAGCTGGAATGTGTGTTGTCTGTAGTTTTGTTTTAAGATTAAATTTAATTTAATAAATTTAATTTCATAAGCTATTCATCAGGTGTCTTGTTGAGAGGCCCTGTGCCAAGTGTATGTGACACAACTCTCTTCTCAAGCCTCAGAGGGGGAATAACTCTTGCATTTTTTTCCCCATCCCACGTGCTTTACCTGTCCCATGAAGTAGAGCCCAGTCCCATCTTCCTTCATAAGTGTTCTACCTGCAAAACCAGAGGATTAAACATTTTTTCTTAATAGCTTTAGCTTCCAGCACTGCTCATCTGACACTTACAAAAAACATGTAAAGAAAATGAGATCATACAAAGGAAACCTGTTCCTCTGCTAAGTATAACTGTGTTTGGGATGAAAGTGGGTCCTTGACTAGCCAGTGGCCTCCTCTTGTGATGTGTACTCCCCATGCTAACTGCTTCCTTGTTCAATGCCACCCTGCTATGTGTTCCCCTATATCAGGCAATTATACTAATCCACACGTGTCATAAGGCAGCAATTCCTACCCACTGCAGAGCCCCCTGCTCTCTTACACTGGTCTTGAAACATCAGGAGTGTCAAGTCACTACAAAAGCAACTATTCTCTGAAATTAAAAGGCAGTAGTTAGGGGGCCTAATTCTGCTCCTGAGTGGTTTAAGTGGTTTGAGAGTAGAAATGTCTGTTGACTCATAGTTTTTTTACTAATTTTCTGTTTATTTAATTGTTGACTCTAGTGTCATGTGGATATATGAAGGAAGTGTTGTTGCTTTACCTCTCCAGAATATAAATAGATGCTTTTTGGAGCTGCTTCTTTTTCAAATTGTAATTTCACACAGAGATTTCTGAAGAGCCTTGTCCTGCATAGTTGCATCTCTAAGCAGAAATGTGTCACCTGGTACTTGGATTTTTTTGGTTTACAATGCAAGCTTGTTGTCTAGACTGTATCACATGAGGGCACTGCATAGCATCATTTACAATGATGCAGGAAGTTGAAAAGAAAGGCTCCATCAACTTCCAAAGCTAGCACAGCTTTAATAGGCCAGCCTTTCATTAAGTGAATTCCTAAATGTTGACCAAATTCTTTCAGATGTAGGCAGCTAATGGCTCAGGATGCATGTGATGCACTTGCTATTACACAGACATTGATAAAAATCCTTGAAGCTGCTTTTTTCCCCTAGCAAGTTCACATAAGTAGAAGGGAAGGGAAAAAAGAGACTTCTCTTCAGTGGTTTCTTTCATGTCACAAGAAGGAGGGTCATGTGTTTTAGTTTAACTGATACATTCCAATAAAATGGTTTTCAAAGGGACAGGACAAATAATGGGCATTTTACATATGGTGGCTGGTATAGATCAGATGGAGCTAATTTTCTCATACACAACATATTTGTTGTTTTGCAAGCTGGTTAAAATTCATTTAAAGCTTCTTTTTATTTAATTTTACCTAATGAACTAATGTAATGGCCCACTGAAGCCTTTATGGCTGGTAAAATATTGATAAATTGTTTTAGTTCCAGTTTTCATTAGAATATCAGAAAGGATATGTCATTCTCTTAAACAATTCCTATTCAATTGAAAAACAACAAAAAAAGCCTGTAAAACAAGTCCTCCAATCTAGGCCACATTATGTTTTGCATATCTAGATATGAAGACATCACTTATTTTACACATGACATGTAAACTTGTTTACATAGTTACTTGCAAATAATTCTCTATAGTTTTGTTCCTGACAGAAAAATATGCTGCTGTGTTAAACCAGTGTACTTTAGACTTGACATTTGCATGGGCTGATAAAGTTGTCTTTCCTTTACAGAGCCTCTTAAAACAAGGTCCTCTTTGCTGTCTAGTCACTAGAGATTTTCATTAGTGTCCTGATGCTTTGTCTCTCAAGTTGGTGCATTTATCACCTTCCTTGTCTTCTGAAAGATGATATGACATCTTTGCCTCTCAACAGCGTGACAAAATGACAAATGAAGCATCCAGCTGGCCTTTGTATAGAAGGGATTGGGGAGGAGGAGGGAAGGAAGATGCAAAAGAACCCCAAAACAACAGTAACAAAAAAAAAGTTCGGCATTCTGCTGCTTAATTATCAGCCAGAGCAGAGAAGCTTAATAGTCCAGCAATGGATGGAAGGAGCTTCTCAGCATCACAGGAAACAGTATGCAATTAGTCAGGGTCAGGATGCCCAAGATCAGATTTGCTTAAGGCTAAAGAGAGACAGAGCAAGGCTATGACAGTGTCACAGTCTGCAGCCTGGTTGTCTCCCTGCGGCAGGATGCCTTTTGCTTCAGTTTCTAATTAAACAACCAGGCAACCAAGCGTGTCCACTCCTGGCTTACTTGTATACAACTTATTTTGCATTCAAAGACCTGCAGTCTTTGTGAGGGTATCTATTAAAGCAGAGCATTAAACTACAAATTTAGTTATTAGAAGTGGTGGATACAATAAACTGTCATTATACTGAGAAAACCTGAACTGGTTTAAAAAAAATCCCAACAATACTAACTCCCCCCACATTTTAGTGTCTCTGGGCTAGAATAATTCTAAGTTTATCAGAGGAATATTAATGCAGCCCAGACTTTTCTCTCTGGTGCATTATAAGCACAAGTGTCTCTGGCTATGGTCAATAATGGGGCCTGGGGAGTGAGGGTGACAGTGGGGTGAGCATAGAGTGATGCTGCCTCTGGTGTAACCTTCCAGGCATGAAAAGATTCTCTTCCTGAGCTTGATGCTGTATTTTTGTCTTTGTGTTTAAGATGTCCCAGTGGAACCTTCCTTCAAGAATATGTCTGAGGATGTTCTGAACTCACTTACACTTCTGACATCCTAAGCATCACACAGATAAAACTGTGTCTCTTGGGAACAAGCACTTTCTTCCATTTGTTCTAAACCAGCTGCCTGTTGCTTTCCATTGCAGTCACTTCTTTTTAGGCTATGGAAAATAATGTGGACACATATTCTACATGTAACATGAAATGCAAATAATCTATATTAATTTTCTTCATTACATTCATGATTTCATGAACTTGAATCACATTCTAACACTTTAGATGTGCTTTTAACAGGGAAAGCTTCATAGGTCCTTTAGCCTCTCCACATAAGGAAGCAATTTCATACTTCTTATCTCCACTGCTCTGCTCTTGACTGTACCAAGTCTCCTACATCCCTTCTGAAATGTCAGGTATCTAGAAGCAGATGCAATGTTGGGCATGGCATGGTTATGTACAGTGACATATGGTTTTACCATATGCATTATTTTGGACTTATCATCAAGGTATTCCATCTGCCCTATTTTTACCCAGTCACTCAATACCATGATATCCTTCTGCAGCTGTTCACAGTCAGTTTGATGACCACAGATCATTTTTTATCAACACTAAAGTTAATCACCTTATTGTTGACCCCGTCTTCCAAATAATTTGTGACTAGATTGCACAACAGATGTTTCAAAACAGGTTGAATAGGACCTTGATATGTACCAGTCCTGCTTCTCCCACATAATGTGTACATACTGCTACAATCCAATGCATTTTCTCTATGGTTAAAACAAGTTGAAATAATTCTCTATAGAGCATATGAATATGCCACAATTTTTTTATTACTGGAGAGAAAATATGATGTCATCTGGATATTTCCTGGAGACCAGTATGTAGCACTGATGGTAGAGGGTACTGCCCTTTCCTCAGACCTGTGGATCGCTGAACAGGTAGAAATGCAAATCTACATTTCTTGAGCACAAGCAGAGAACACACTGTCTGAGCCTTAGGGCTGTTTTGTGCTTCTGTTTACTCCTGATACTTTGCACTGGTCTTTAAGATGTGTTTGGTTATATGGTAATATTTTCCTCTATACATGAAAAATTATCATCTTCATTATGGGAAGCATCATAATTTGAAGCATATTTATATTTGTGTTAAAAGACCACAGTCTCAAAGTATAATCCAAAAGATGGTTATGTGATAGATTATGCCTGATAGGATTTAGGGAAATGTCACACATCAGACACACAAGCCAATGGTATGTAACAGGACTGCTGCCTCTGGCAGCTTAATTCTTGCAGATTTCTAATCATGTGTATTTCAGGATGATAAAGGAGGCTTGCACAAATCCTTTTATAGCTTTTAAGGGCTCCTCCAGACCAGAATGAAAGGCACAGTTGATTTGATTCTGTATTTGAAGAAGTTTTTGTACCAGCAATTCTAAAATTTCCTGTGTTGGCCCTTTTAATCCTCAAAGGTTACAAGGCAAATGTAACAGTATCATTTCCAAGTGAGGTTTTCACAGACTTAGTAAAATAGGTGCCACCATGTCCTTATACTCTTCCCCTTCCTATTAACACACTGCTTGGAATCAGCACATTTGTGCTCATTATGTTTATTTTTCTTGCCTTCATAACCTCTTGCAGAAAAGATGATTCTTGGGAATTGTTGGAGTTTTGACTGCCTGTCCTCCAAGATAGCACTAGGAAAAACAAACATACGAGAAAGTCTTTTCTGCTCAAAACTGATGTTCCATGCTGGAATTCCTTCTCATTTTCTTTGTTTTGTCTCTTGATGTCAAATACATACTACACACCAGAAGGAACAGAGGGGACAAAAGAAAGCTGAGAAATCCCATTCTACATGGGAGGTCTGCATATTAGACTCACCTTCTAAAGAGAACATCTCAACTCAACAGCTCTGCAAACAATAGAAATGCTTCCAAATCCTTGCCACCAGAGTGATCAGTAATTTTTTCTTTCTTTTTCCTCCTTTTTTCCTACTGCCTTCCTTCTCCTTTCCTTCTCACAGCTTTGCAGACAAGTTCTAGGTTTGCAGAATTGCTTGTAAGTTTTTAGGGCTTGGCCTGTGAGTAACCTCCATGCCCAAACTTGCTGGTGAGCTCAACAGCTTAACTCAGCTCTCAAAGAAAGAGAAACAAGTTATTGTAGAATCCCATGGCATGATTATTTATTGTAAAACCTTTCACCTGGATTCCTTCTACTGTGTGGCATTCCAATGTTCTGGTTATGGGCTTGGTCCTCTCCTTGTGGAGAAGAGAGGACAAACTTCTGCTGTGCTTGCTGGCATCTGTCGCTTGCATTAGTGAAAGCAGCATCTGCAATTTGCTTAGGTTGAAGCGCAGATCCACCATCTCACGCTACTGGTCAACCATGATCATTATCACATTTCTGGCAGTAACTGCAAGCAGATGCTTCAGAGACAGAAAAGGCAAACAGCATCATGCATCTGGCCAAACAGGAAGTAGCACCCAATAGGAAGGAAAATAATTTTCTGGCATTTGTTTTGATCAGTGTATGCCTTGAAATAAACAGAGCAATTGTCTTGGGTTTAAGAGTAGTTATATTTACAGGTTTTGTGGAGGAGCTTGATACATCTTCCTGGGAGATAAAAATCATCCAATAGCCAAAAAGAGAAGCATTTCACAAAGGCAGAAAAGTGTTTGGAATTTAAAATAGCGTTGATTTTCTTTTTTAAACTGGGGGGGAAAGAGGAGTGGAGAAATCAAAGTTTTTTTCTTGTTTGGCACTCCTGTTTGCAATCAGGGATTGAGTTTCATCACATGTTGCCACGTGATATTCCACGAAAGTAGTCATAAGTACCAGGCAAACATGTGATTACTTCTATTGACCCACATGTCATAGTGCATCAATGGCTGCTCTGTTTGCAATGGGTCTTCAGGTCTGGATGCATTATCTAATTGAATGACTGCTTAAGCCCTTCTCTTTGGGCCTGCTGTACTTCTTGTACCCTCCATCTCCGCCCCTCAGCCCATACTTCTTCCTCAGATCTTTATTTAGGCAGGAACGAAGACGAAGCTGCTCTTTGTCTCATTAACCAAACTGTCTGGGTTTCTTGGCTGGCTTCTTGTTATATGGCAGTTTTGATTAGACCATATGCATTTGGGGACTGAAAATACACTAGGTCCTCTGTGAAGAAAATGGACTACATTTTTGGCAGTGGTTTAATTGGCGAGTCCAAGGAATTAGGACTGGCATTTTGTTTTATTGAACTGACTTTGAAAATATGTGACCCTTGTTCTAGTTATAGAATAGTTTTTACATGTTCAAAAGTATAGACTTCAGTATCTTCATCACTTATGTAACTCAGTCACAGTAGGGCAGGACAACTTGGAGGGGCACACTGTATAAATTAATCATTCATGTTCATCCCTCTCTTGCAGAATTGCCTTCCTTGATATTTTTCTTATTGTGTTACAGCCTGCCTACCTGCTACAGTTTGTCCACCTTGTCCTTTTGTGGACCAGTGCAGGAAAGGCATGTGGTAACAACTTTCAGCTCCATTATAGACCTGGGTTTGGTTAGTGGGAATAACATGGGGCAGAGGGGTTCTCCAGTCAGGATCTCAGTGGCCACAGATGTCTTTAGGGACAAAAAAATAACAGAGAATATGAAGAAATTTTTAGAGTGAAGATGGTCTTCATGTTCTCTTCACTGATAAAATTAATTGCCCTTTTAATCATAGTTTTATGTGTAAATAAAAATGTCTATACAGTACATCTATAACACATTTACTTTCATCAGTATATTAAAAAAAATTCACTTGCTCCCGTTGTTCTAAATAGAAATTATATAAACAAGATGTTGCTCGTGTACTTAGGTTTTATGCATACAATAGTATTGTCACCCATCTGTAATGCATCACCAGGATACATCTTTTGATAAATCAAAGGCAGCAGCCTGGTGCAACTGGTGTAATAAAGCTGGCTCTGTTGGTAAAAAGGAGGCTTTTTTTAGGAAGGTTTACATGGTGTAACAAAAGTAGGCACCTGCAATGCAAATATCCCTTAGAGTCACTCACTGGAGAGCAGAGGGAAGATGTTCTTCCCTGTGAAAAAAGGCACCAAACCATAAAAGTTGCTTTTTAATTCAAGTTCTTTGTAGACAGAGTAGAAAAAGTGATAATACATACCCCCCAGTTTCAGCTTTTTTTTTTTTCCAAAAGAAATTATGTATCTGAAACTGTTGTTAGTACTCTGCCAACTCTGTGTAGAGGGGATGCTGTATCAACACAAAGAACACCACATACTGTTACGATAAGACTCAGCAGGCAGAAACTTGTTCTAGTGAGCCTGATTCACTCACACTGTCAAGATGTCTCCTTCCTTTAAAAAAAAGCCCAGACAAACCTACTTAAAAAATGAAGGAAGGTAGGGGGAGCTATACTAAGCAGAAAGTTAATGATTTGTGTTTTGTTTTGTTTTTTCTTTTATCCTGAGAACTTAAAAAAAAAATCTTCCAAATTGGAAATTTGAAATGGATCAGTTTCTCCTTGTTGCCCTTGGCCACTGGCCTGACTGGGAAGCTGTGTGTACATCCTCTTTGAGGGAAGATCATAGAATCATAGAATCATAGAATAGTTTTGGTTGGAAGGGACCTT
>VZTY01016148.1:550781-617395 GCA_013400935.1 Turnix velox | reverse complement strand
TGGAAATTTGAAATGGATCAGCGTTGCCTTGTTGCCCTTGGCCACTGGCCTGACTGGGAAGCTGTGTGTACATCCTCTTTGAGGGAAGATCATAGAATCATAGAATAGTTTTGGTTGGAAGGGACCTTACAGATCCTACAAAGTCATTGACAAAGTTTCCACCAACACTGAATGGCTCAGGAATTTTCTTTGAATTTTCACTCAATGAGATTTGTGACTGAAACTCAAGAATTGCCAGAGGATAGACTTAGTGTAATTCAGAGGTTGCTCCTGGACTAGGAAGGTTGTTACCTCATGTGTGCAGTTTTCTGCAGGTCTCCTGTGACTATTTTGCACAAGTGGATGAAATGCATGTCTGTACATTTCTTACTTCCCTATGAACTCTGTGGGTCAACAACAAACTATAGCTATAAATAGAGTAGAAAGTATCCTTAAGATACATTCCTTCCATTATTTCTAGCTGAGTGCTTCCAGGATTCGTAGTTTGTTTTTTGGTTGGTAGGTTGGTTGGTTGGGTTTTTCCCCCCACTTCTGAATAGATAATAGTTTTCTTGATTGGAGTGGGTGGGAACCACCATTTTTGCTCCCTCGACCTTGTTCTGTGCTGATTTCCACTTGGTGTGCTCACTCTGATTTCACTGAAATGGTATGGACAGATCAACACCCGGCCTGCACTTTGGGGGAAGGCTTCTTCTCAGCTTGACCCCAATGTAACATGAAGTTGGTAGGACAGAGAGTTCAGATTGTATGCACACATCTGTTTTCCTGTGATATCCCCTGCCCCCAACCCTCAGCTTGCTCTGTTCATAAAAGCATGGTTTATGAATTTGCCTGTTAAAAATATGGTCTGCTTTTCCAATGCACCGGGTTTGCTTTCTGATTCATATAGAAAATATGTTTTGACAGTGCAATATGTACTCAAGGTTATTCTTACTGGTAGTAAAAAGCAGATTATCTCTGAAAACATATGGAGTCTTGCACATACGCACATCTCCTGTGCAAGTGGAAACAAATGCAAGCAGCACTTCTGGAAAGGAGTAGCTACAAGTTGTTTCTAAACCATGCACAGCAGGAAAGAATACTGTTAGGTCAGGGAAGCGAAAAGTTGAAAAGAAAGGCAAGATAAAACAAGAAAATCTAAACACAAAATATGTTTTCTTCTATGTGATGTCCTATCTCAGTTACAATTGCATTCATTATAGGCTGAAAGATTCAAGAAGGTGTGGCATGGAGGATACTACATCACACCTAATAACTAAATGATGAATGAGAAAAGTAGAATATTTAAAGTGTCAAACTTAGTTCAGGGAGTACATGTATAAATTAAAGTTCCAGCCTAGCACACAGAACAGGTAAACAGCAACAGATTATTGTTTTTTTTCCTCTGCCATGCAGCATATCACCAGTTTCACCAGATGCCAGGGTGGAGGAAAGTGCCATGTGTGGAATAGCATTTCATGGACATTCCCTCCTCCCCTGCTTTTCTAATATTTTTTCCATATGAATGTAATTTGGTGTCCCATCTTGTTTGTATAGAGAAGGTAAGATGACAAACCACCTTGGGACAGTAGAGAATGGCTGTGAGTTACACTGAGAATTTAACTACTTTGAGAATCATAAGACAAAGGTGATGTAAGGAGTCCTGAGGACTCCATGTCCCAAAACAGGAGGGAACACTGGTAAGTGATCCCTTTCCTTCCAGCAAAGGCATTATTAAAGATCCTGTACAAGGGCACTCAGTAGAAGGAATCAAGCTGCTGCTGAGGTGCTACCAAATGGACTTCTTTTACATCCAAGAGAGGTGTGACATGAAGTGAGTGTCTGACAGATTTTCCTGATGCTTTTAACACTTTTAGAAATTGCAGATGAGTGTGAAGGCAGGAATGTTTATATTTCCCTTCTTATCCTTCCTGCTTTAATTGAGAACAAGCAAGACTGAGAGTATCTAGAGTTGTGTGCAAGACTGAAGCAGGACAGGTAATTTCCAACAGTGCATGGAAACAGGAGCTAGAGATGAGAGATGGGAGTTAGGGTAAAAATATCTGTCCCTGTTTTTTCTGCAGAATTTTCAGGTGACTGTCAGGATGGCATGATGCCTGAGATGAAGTCCACTGAAGGAAATGGCTGTACTGTTTTCAGTGGGCTTTGAGTTGGGATAAGTTCTTTTCTTTCTGAACACCCAAGAGCATGCTGAGGTTCCAGTAAGCCATTTGAAATGCTAGGGTTGTAACATCCATGTCCGAGGAGGTTTTGTAATGGAACTTGAGGGAACCCTTGCTACACTCTCAAGACAGTGGCCCCAAGGAGAGCTGCCCTACTGAGCCTTTATTTAAAACTAGGCCAGTGCTATGCTGCCACAGGGACATGGGGATGCATCAGTTAAAGTCTGTGTGGTGTTAGGCTTCTAAAACACGGGGAACAACAGAGAAGTTAATACATGAACACAATTAAAAAACAAATCAGGTCTCTCCATGAATACATTGTCTGCTCTCTTTACTCAAATTCTTTACATTCCAAAATCATATTGGAAAATGGGAGGCAAATGCACAATAAATGCTGTGAGCTGGTTTTTGGACCATGTTGTTTCTATTTCTATGGCTGTTTGAAAAGTGCATGAATGCAAAGCACTTTTAAACACTCTAAAAATCAATACAGAAGAAACAATAGAAGCACATTTATTCTTGTTTTATTCAGTGTCAGTATTGCTGAGTTTTGCCTGACCAGATGTTGCAGAGTTTCAAATCTGTTCACCCATAGCTGTTAACAAAACCCTCCTTCTTTCACCAAAATTAAAAAATATATACACGTTTATTTTAGATGTCTTTGCATTTTTTAAATAAATGAAGTAAAGATGTGTTTTATCCAATAGTAGTGCTCATACTCATAGTGATTTCCAAAACAGTGGTCATGAGGCTTTGTATGTGTGTGTTGTGTTTTCATGATATTTGTACAATTATTTACAATTCTGAATGCCCAGTTTTCACTCAGTTATACTATTTCTGCTATTTCGAGAATTTTATTTACTTGTTTCCTTTTTTTTTGAAAGAACACATGTTCAAGATAAGTAACAATTTTTCAGATAGAGGCTGGAAAAGCTTAAGCCTTCCCTCTCTGTGTGGTAGTTTCCCTTCTCTTTCTTTTCCCGGACAGAAGTGACAAGCAGGCATTGTCCCTCCAGTGAGCTCTGCAGTATTACTTTGACCCTAACCCATCAATCTGCCTCAATTGGATAATGATCTGTAATCACTTTCTTTCAGGGGAGTCTATAAATTTGCCAAGGCCCCATTCTTCTCTGAAGGCCTCCTTATGTTCACTCCCATTTGTGCAAATGCTCTCTCTTTTACAGCACTAAATAGCCATGCACATGGCCCTTTCTGTTCGGAGGCACCAGGCTGTTCACTGTTGATTTTCCATGGCTCTGCTCTCTAAAAGGAGGCAAAGCTCTACATGCCAGGACTCGGTGGGGTGCAGGACTAAGCCACACCACTTCAAGAGCAGCCGCTTTTCTCATTAAGACTGACCCATCATTAGGCTGCTTTGTGCTGGCCCTTGTAATCGATGAGAGGACCCTGTAGTGTGAAAAAGCTAATAAAGATGAGCACGAGGAGGTAGAGGAAGGGGTGCGGGGAGTAAAGACACTAACTCCTGTTATCGGAGAAGCCCTCCTTCCCCACGGCTTAGCCACATGAACACAGGGCAAAGCTCAGGGTAGCTGGCAGGGTACAGACCCCTCTCAGTAATTTCTTTGATTACTTTGTACTTAATTCCCCACACGTCCTTCTGCTGTCCTCTTTATTTGACCCAAGAAATAGAACAAGGATGAAAGAAAGCTCATATCCTCTTTCCTTAGCCGACTTCCTCCAACTGATTAAAGAAGATCAAAGGCTGAAGGGCATCACAAGGCACAGTCCGTGCATGTGTGGAGCACTGGAGGGTAGTTTTTTTGGTTGGATTTTTTTTTTTTGCATGAGAGATTCTAAGGTGCTAAGAGGTTGGAGAAGGTGACAGATTGTCTGGGGAGCACCAAGTGCAGTGTGTCGTGTTGGATGCACTCTGCAAGCACTGTAGGGACCAGAGGAAACAAACAAGAAAATAAGTTAGCTCTACCAAATGTGCAGTGTTTAGGGACTACTGGCCAGGGGAGGAGGGAAAGATGATATTCTCTTTCTGTGCTGCAGAGAAAGGCACACATCTCTACAAGTGCTACACATATGGAAATCACACCAGAAATGAGCAGCAGCAATGACAATGCATCTGAGTGAAATGAAAGTATCTTCTTGCTTGGAGGAGGAGGAACGGTGCCTGTAACATTGTGTACACTAGTGAGAAAACATATGTAGAATGAGGTTGCAAAAGGATACTGTCAGATGTTGTACAAATGCGGGAGAGCTCAGTAAGAGGCAATTTCTCCCTTCCAAACAGGTGGCCTGCAGAGCCTCTTCTAGTCTTCAGAGCAATGCTGTCCCTGCTTTCACACTTTGCGTTGCTTTGTGTCACTCCACACACTGGAAACAAAGTCAGCATCTCCTCTTGTCTTCCTCCTGTCTCTCCCTTCCCCTTTCTCCCAAGGACAAAGCAACAGGCAAAATGTGTTCCTTGCCCTCATGGACTGACAGCACAATGGTGGCTGAATTTGTTGAGAGAAGTGTAACAAGGTGGCTCCCTCATACCTGTCATTCAAATCTTTGGTGAACTGCTCTGAAGATTTTAATATTAAGGTGAGCTTTTCTCATATTCAATAGTTGCAGAATTACATGGATGAGAACTTAAGTCTGCATACCAAAAAAGCTAAGTCCTGTCCATAGTATTAAATCACTTGTGTTATCCACAACAGTTCTGTCTCACAATCTTGGTATCTACAGAAAGTCTCAGACAGACTCAAAAAAGAAGGGAGTTTGTAAAGCTGCTCATGGTCCTAATCTGTACATTGCTGATATTAATAATTTCTACTATTATTCTTTGTTTATTAGCACCATACTTGTTTGATGAGCTGAAGCCTCTTTCTTCCACTAAACATTCATCCACTCATCATGTACCATTTTGTCCTTTTCTCCAGCTGAGTGTACTGCAAATGTAGTCTGTGCCAATGCCATAATTTTAGAATTGCTGTGAATAGACTGCCCAAGTGTGGAAATAACATTGGGGTTGAGAAATGCTTGGGAATTTGGGGGTTTGTTTGCTGAGGCTCTTTTCTTTCATTTATTCTCTCTTGTTCTCTCTTTTTTCCTCTATTTCTCTCTTAGAAATAAGTGAATTCTATGACAATTGCATAATAGAGGTACCCACTTCAAAACAAGAGTTGCTTGGTGCAGTATCTTCTGCTAGTGTTCTGCATCAGCTGTGCCATTCAGTGTGTTTCACATGGGATTTTGTGTTGCTGTCAAAGGGAAGTTGCATAGATTTACTTGATTTGAAACAGGGATGCCTGGCCAGTCATTATGGGTAATCTGGATGAACTTGCCTTATTTTCATTCTGATGAAAATTCCAAGTGATAACCATCTCAAAGGTAGTTTGTTTCCATCGTGTTAAAAATTCCATCAGAAAGTTGCTTTTTATTGTAACTTGTTAAACACTTAATTGATATCAAGTAATAAAAAGAATCAAAAACCCCTCTGGTCCCTCTCAGGAGCTCGAGTTATCTCTGGTGGAGCCAGCACCATTGCCATTTCCAAGTTCTTCTGTAGTGATCTAGCAATTCATCAGTGTCAATGACACATGGGAACTCTCATGTTTGTAAAAGCCTGCAAGGGATCCATGTCCTACATTTCAACAAAAATCACAAAATCATATTTCAAGGTGGTCAAAGTTAGGAAAACATCAGGCAAATAATTGCTAGCCCATTTGTGAAGGGGATGATAAAATATGGAGAAACATGCAGAAGCAAGAGGTTAGCAGCTGCAACAGAAAGGTGAATGCTCCTTTGAAGTGCCTATAAAATTGGAAATGAAGCATACTGTCAGGATGTCAGAAGCATTTGTCTACTGCAGGAGGAGGAGTTGTATAAGAACCTAAACAGGCACATATGTTGCTAAATACACATCACAGAAATCACAGAAGAGCAGTCATGGAAGGACTGATGAAGATCTTCTGTGATTCATTGCTTTATTTTCACTGGCTTACACTGATGCATAGATTTTTTCTCCACCTTCTCTCTACATACCCCCACTTGATTGTTTTTGTCAGAAGTTGCAACAAGGCCATGAGGATGTAAATCTGTATCTGCCCCCTGCCTCACTGTTAAGAGAGAACAGAAAAAATCCTGTCTGTAAAGGACAGCATCATAAAGTATGAGATTCTTTGCTAGCAAGCACTATGCTTTATGGGTAATTGCCTCAGTCTCCCACCAGTAAAGATGGGGCAGCATGAGAGTAGACACACTGGAACAGGTTGCCCAGAGAGGTTGTGGATGTGATGTAGTGGGAGGTGTCTCTGCCTATGCAGGGGGGTTGTAACTAGATGATCTTTAAGGTCCCTTCCAACCCAAATGATTCTATGATTCTCTAACTATTCTTTGATTATTTTTGTTTAGAGCTACTTCAACTTTAGAATCTACTCCAGTAGGTGGTCTGATATTTATGTCTGACAAAGTTGTAGCCTCTCATGTGGTTCATATAATTTTTCTTCCCCTCTACGTGGCAGGAGATAGCCTATGTTGTCTTAGTCTGATAAGGCAGTTTTGGGTTGAATGCTCAGAGCCTCGTTGCTATGTTGTTTCCTAAGTTACTGGTAAAGGTGATTCTGCAAAGGCTGATAATGAAAAGATGTGAAGTGCTTACAGTTTAGAGGATATTGGGGGCATCACCTGTACACTTGAAGTTATTTTACTTACTGCCATGTACTTGGAAACATGGCAGACAAAAACTTATTTTTCAAAATATAGTGATAAAAAATGCCCTTTAGTGGCACAGCTCTTCATGTTGACTTATATCAGGACACAAAAATATAGAATGTCCATGACACCCTTCATACACAAATTAAGGATAGTAATGAGGAAGTTCTTCTCCCTGATCCATCACTGTGATCTGTGCACTGAGACTGTATAGATTCACTGACTGAAATTTTAGTTAGCAATTTACTGGTGATCTCACTGTGACATTAAATATTTACAACTTATCTTTTGGTTCCTTCATGATGCAAAAGTAAAAATGCTGAAAATGGGCTAAGTGTTAAAATATATCTTAAATGCCCAGCAATTGATTAAGTTAATAATTGCAACTCGATTCAGAGTAAGACAGTGTCAGGGAGATAAAATATTTGCTTGCATTGTGGAAAACAATGTTCAGATTAACTTCATAAGGAATTGCTTTGTATTACCTTGGATATCCACTGATATTAAATGCAATCTTCCTGACTTTCTTTAACTTCTACTGTTATATTGCAAACCTAATTTGTGTTTGTAACAGTTTGTATTGCTGCTTTTTGTGTGTTCTTGAAGGAGGTGATTTGTAATGTACTTTTCTCACTCAGGGGATTTGTACTCATGCTGGTTGTAGTAGGCAAATCCGTCCCTAAAGATATGTCAGGCTTTATAAGTATGTTTGAAGAAATAAATATACCTCTTCACAATACATAAATGTCATATGCCAGTCTTTCCTTTTTTAAAAATTATTTTAACACAGTACTAATATCAGTACCAATTGCAATGTTTATGCTAACACATCTATTAATAGTAAAATCTTAGAATCTTGTAAGTGGCACATTTACTGGCATCATTGGTTAAAAAGTGTCAAAGATAACCAAAGGCTAAGGATATTATCTTATACAGTTGGCTCAGAATAAATTACTGAAGGAGACGTTTTTCCTTCCCAAATTTGTCTTCTCCTGGTCTAGTAATCTCAGATAATAAAATGCTGTTCTGAAATCAGCCGAATTCCCACCAGGAGTTGCATGATGCTGTTTTCTTTTTAACTGACTAATTATTATTATTGTAGACATTTTATTTACTCCAAAGTGGTTTGGGGATAATTGATTAGGTTGCACCATGTCATGAAAGAGCAGATGGTAGGCTAGTCTGTCAGCTCATCTGCAGCATATGAGAATGTGAAGAAAATTAAAGGGAGAAAAAAAAAGAAGAAGAAAAAAAAAAGAAGGTGAATAGGAGAGGAAGAGGAATGAGCTTAGCTGTGCTTGCAACACAAAAAACTTCTTGTAGTGGGTGGTCCTTTGGGAAGGTAATCGGAGATCTGCAATATGTCCACTACAATCAACAAAAGGGTACAATATTTCTCTGCAGGGAATTGGGTAGGAAAGAACTTGTTTAAATAAAATTGCAGGGTTGTCAGAATGTTAAACTAATTCTCTAATGTTCTGTGCATTGTCTGGGGAATTTTGTCTTTGCATCATTTGCTGTACTGAAGTACTGAAAAATATTTCAATAGAAGTGTTTTGGAATGTGTTAACATGTATTTTAGCTTTGGAAATTCTGACTGTGTTTAATGCCAATTAAAAATGCTGTTAGCAAAGCTGCATTCTCCTTTATTCCTTTTTATATAATAGAATTGTTTATCTCAATGTGAAGAGAGTTTGGTTTGCTGATATTCTCATTGGTTGTGTGTGCTAATTACTTCTTAGTGTTGAGTTACCATGGATAGAACTATATGTGGGTTACTTGTGCATTACTTGCTTTTGGAGGAATGTAAAGTCTTGGACTGATCTCCCTTTCATAGTTGTATTTATGTGTGTGAAATAAAGGGGAAAGAGTGAGAAAATGGCAAGAAGAGGAACAAGTACTGTCCATCCTCGTGGTCAACAAAAATATTAATCACTATACCTCCAGACTCCAAAGATCCAAAAGGACAGACCCATAAGAAAGTGATTTCTAAGCAAAGGTTAATTTTTTCAGGCAAGATTCTCACTTATGCTTTAGAGAGTATTTACACCTTTGCAAAGTAGGCATTAAGTCTGATCAAACCAAAATCAAAACTTCAGCACCATCCTCCCTGTGAGATGCAAAACAGAGAGCATCTGACTCTCAATCCACTGTCAGTCCAGTGAGGTTGCAGAATCAGTTGGAGGGCTGATCCCAGCAGGACTCTGCTGTTCCCCATTTTAGCCCATTTTCTTCCCCTCATCACTCTATTGGTCAGCAAAAGATCTTCTACAGAGCTTCCAAAGACAAGCAGGAAGGAAAACTCTCATCAACCTCTTTTTCTTGTCTAAGTAATCATGTGAGAGGATGGGAGAAAATATCACTGTTCCAGGAGTTTCTTGTCAGAAAGCACTACTAGCTGAAGTTTATGAGACTCCCCCTGCCATACCATGAACCTAGTCTTTTAGGTGCTGGACAAATAAGCTTCTTGCCTTCAACATCTTATAATTCTGGAAGGAAAGGAGGTCACAGGGATTTGTCATTAAATGCAATCTAAGAGTTTATGCTCGTCTCACAGTGTGTTGTCTCTCAGCCCAATGACCTTCTCACACTCATGTGTATAACTGCTTTTATTTCAGCAATTTCATTAGAAGCTACTGGTTATATTTTACTTCCAAGAAGTAATCTTTTCCCACTAGTAATTGTGACTTTCTGATTTTCCTATGTGCTGAGTTTTCCACACATCTGGTACAGCCATTATCCCAGTCAGTGGCTTCTCTGCTCTCTGCACACCCTCCCTAGAACCGAGCAGCTCCAAAGACACCTGCCCTCATCACCTTCACAAACCTTTTGTGTTCAAAGGAAGATGATGACTGCAGTTTGATCACTGTGTAAGCACTTGAAGCTTCCTTTTCATCAAAAATTGTCACTGAAGAAAATCTGTTCTTAGTGAATTGAAAGGCAAGGATTAATTACACTGACCACAGATGGGCACAGTACAAAGAATGTCGGTAAACTCCCCACACAGCTCACTGAAAGTACTTTAATTATGGCCTGTATAAATTTCTATTCCAGTTTTCGGACTCCCTTAAGCAGACACTACCAACTGTCCTAAATTGCTTGGTGGTTTGTTGAGGTGGAAATATATCCTCTGTGGACTAAACTCATTACTGGGAGGTTTATTAGCGAGAAGGTAGTATAAGTCCATTAATAAATGAGGAGTGAGGCAAAATCAATTATGATTTTAATATGACTGAACCACTAAGCTGCTCTTTTTTTTTTGAATCTATCATTTAAAGTGAAATAAAAGTGTATGGGCAATTAAGCAGCAATGACAATCATAGCTTGTATGGTTAGTGATAAATGCACATAAGTAAATACCTGAGAAAATGAAATGAACTAAT
Organism: Turnix velox; assembly: GCA_013400935.1. Classification (NCBI taxonomy): domain Eukaryota; kingdom Metazoa; phylum Chordata; class Aves; order Charadriiformes; family Turnicidae; genus Turnix; species Turnix velox. The sequence goes on along the minus strand of VZTY01016148.1, from coordinate 607,182 downwards.
CAGTGGAATACAGGGATATGAGTTCCCTCATTTTAAGGAAATTTTTGAACATACTGAATCACTAAGATTGAAATCTAAACTACTGTCTCCTGGAATATGACAGAGTATGTGAAGCATACAGTGTAATGTGCAGGTGAAGGGAGCAGGGGGAATGAGAAATTTGACCAGTTAACATCTAGTAAATCAGCCCGTCTAGTAAAATGATAGAGCTATTAGGTCAGAAAATCTGAAAATCAGTAGCAAATAAGGGTATTACAGAAGTAACAAATATCTATTCCAAACTGTGCTCCATCAGCTTGTGTACTGCTCTCAGCTGGCTCTATGCAGAAGGACCTTGACAGGCTTGAGAGCTAGGCCTACAGGAACCTTGTGAAGGTCAACGAAGCCAATTGCAAAGTCTTGCACACAGATTGGAACAATCCAAAGCATAAATACAAGCTGAGTGGAAAATGGATTGAGAGTAGCCCTGAGGAGACTGACTTGGAGTGTTGGTTGATGAAAAGCTCAACATGAGGTGAGGTGATTCTGCTCTTCTACTCCACCCTTGTGATACACTACCTGGAGTATTGCATCCTCCAACATAAGAAGAACATGAACTTATTGAAGAAAGACCATTGGAGGGCCACAAAGATGATCAAAGAGCTGATCATTGGTAAAGACATGGTGAGATGACTGGAATTGTTCAGCCTGGAGAAGAGAATGCTTTGAGGAGACTGGCAATAGGGGCTGAAACTGCATGATCTTTAAGGTCTCTTCTGATAACCATTCTGTGATTCTATAAATGACAGAAAGGACAGATGAAGGGAAGGAGACAGAAGTGATCTGCCTCACAAAATCACCATTGCAAAAGAGCACCAGTTGGCAGGGACCGGGATACTGCTACACTGGCTGACAATGGCTCAATGTTTCTAAAGGGAAAGTTGGGATGAATGATCAGATTTGTGATGCAGGGAGTTTAAAATAATTTTTGCAGGAATTGGTATATGGCCTAGTTTTCCCCAGCATCTTTACTAACAAGATGAGATAGATAATATATGTATAAAATTTGGAAAAATTAATTTATGCTGTCTGTGCCACCACTGGATTCCTAGGATAGTTGAGAAAACAGACTTGATTAAGTGATGATTTGATCCACAACTCACATATACCAGGGAGAAGGCTCCCCCTGTTTTCAGTCAGTAGGAGTCAGGCTTGGAAATTTTTGCTTGACGTGAAGAATAGTCATCCAGGGAAATTATTTCTCAATTTCAGAGAGATCATTGTGAGTAATTCTATAAAAGGCAATGTGTCTTTGATTTTCATCAGTTCTTGATGCTTTATTAGAATCAGGGTTAGATTTTTTTTTCACTTTTAGATCTATACTTTGAAATGATGAAATGTGGATTGCTGACATTCTTGCTGGCTTTATAATGAAATGTGAACAGCTGTAATTAATGGCATGACATGCTGTATTAATTTTATCTACCTCAAATATTAGTAGATTTTCTTTGTCCTGTTGGAATGATTTATTTACACTGTCTAGAAGGTTTGTGTTCGTACTGTAATGTTCTGATAAATATTTAGTTTAAAAGATAACTACCTGGAACAATTTCCACTGAAACTAAAAATGGTAGCACAAAAATTTGCTAAAAGTATATGTAACATTTTTGGCTAAACAAAATCTGCTAAAAAAAGTTACATTACTGTTAAACAATAAAAAGGCCAAATTCTTCTGGCTTGAGTTTTGTACACTTAGTCTTTTCATAAGACAGAGCTTGTTACAGCAGCTAGCTGATGACTCTTCATTCCATAAACCTGCTCTCTATGGAGAGATCAAAACTTCTGAGCTTTATACAGAATTTTGTGCTCAATCGACTAGATTCTGGGAAACATAAAACTGGATTTGTTTCCATGGTAAAGGGCACACCATGTTAAAACTGGTGGGGATCTGTCCCTAGGAATGTAGAAATAAACCAACTATGAATAAAAAGTGATGCAAAGCAGAACTGGGACATTTCATTGAGTTTTTAAAAGAATATATGAGTGTCATGGTGATGATGACCGGAAAGAGGAATATTAATTAATCAAGTCTGAAAGCCAGTGAGTTTTAAATATGGCTTGCAGTCATGCACATCTTTTTGAGATTTCAATACAAATGCCCATTGCAGCAAAAGATATTCAACCAAGTGGTTTGTCACCCAAAAAAAATAGTGAAAGATGGTGAAGATACATCTCATTCTTGGACAAAACCTTATGAATAAGATGTGCAGAGTGTCCAGTGCAGTATTAATATCCACAGTGAAACTGTTTGACCTGTCATAAAAGACTCTAACAAACTCTGCCGAACTCTGCTTCACCTGCTGGTGGTACCAATGTCTGCTTCACAACCAGATGTTAAATGCACCTGGTCAATTTCCCACATGCTCTCAATCCACAGAAGGGATTGAGAGATGATCTCTGGAAGGGTTCTCCCTCTTATGTCTCTAATGTGAATAAGGAAGGAATTCTGGTTTTGGTTTCTTTCTCTTTAAATGAGGCTTGCCATTTCTAAACATGCTTTGGTGTAACATCTATTTTTTTTTACAAGTCTGCAGTTATCTTTGATGTAATCTCTCCCTCACTGTTGAAAGCTTCCATCTTTTACTTACTCTGGGATGTTTTTAATCACCTATAGAGATGACATATGACACCTTACAAGCTTGATCACTCCCATGGCTGTGTACTAACAGTGTGACAAACACATCAAGGTTTCAGTTGCCAGACAAATTGCCTCAACTGATAATATGCATATACTTGGATGGACAAGCCATCACACAGCAGGAGACATGGAGAGAAGTTTAAGCTAACTAATTGTGTCTGGTATGGCCTACATGTATGCGTGTGGTCAGCTAAATGAACTGACCAGCAGTGGTGTGGTGTAATTAATCACAGACCTAACATATCTTTGCAGTCTTTGGCTATGTCCCCAAGCTGGGGAGGTGCTGATATCTGTGTGATTGCAGAGAAGTAAGGACCTGTGCTGATCTGCTTTTTATGTGTTTTTCTGGAAACCTGCAGAAGACCCAGGTGTCCTAAACCTTTACCCATTACCTTCAATGAAAACCATGTTCCCTCTCAGTAATATTCAGATATTAACTCCAAATTCTTAAATCCAATAGAACAGCAAGAAAGCAACTAGATTAATTTCATCTTTCATTTATGAATGTCTACAAAACAGTCCAGTACTCATGTGGCATTCTGATGTAGGACTTGACTGCTGACTCCTGATGCCATGAGGGTTGCTCTCAGAAGCTGTAACTCATCAGAGCTCTTCTATTAAGCAGAAATATGCACTGAGGAGGGACAGCCCATCTGGGTTTGGTGGGATTCTGGCCAGCTAGGCTTTCCGCTTGGGAATTGCCTTCTTTCTGATCAGGCTTTTTCCCTTTATCAGTCACAACTCTGCCTGGCTGTACAGAGAAGGGATATTGTGATGTGATGTATGTGCATGTTCTTACTCTGTTGGGAACCTGAAGACACAAAATACCCGTCATGTGATGACTACCCCTGGATTTGCAGCAGATCTATTAATTTGGATACATTTTCAGCCTAGCAGACCAGACTGATGTCCCGAGAAGTACTGAGTAAAGAATGAAACTTAGCAACCCCCTGAAATATCTGTTTAATTTTAAACAACTGCTTGAGTGAGCTCTGTACATCTTAATCATGGTTTAGAGTGAAATGTGTAGGAATAGTGTCAGAAACAGGGATTAAAATCAAAGACAGCATCTTACTGGCTACAAATCATTCACTGACTGACCTGTTTGCACATGGGAAGGGCTTTACATCAAACCATCCAGCATCCAGGTTGAGGAGACTGGTTGCTTTCATAGAATCATAGGATGGTTTGGGTTGAAAGGGACCTTAAAGATCATCTTGTTCCAACCTTCCTGCCATAGGCAGGGACATCTCCCACTAGACCAGGTTGCTCAGTGCCTCATCCAGCCTGGCCTTAAACACCTCCAGAGAGGGGGCATTCACAACCTCTCTGGGCAGCCTGTTACAGCGTCTCATCACCCTCACTGCAAGGAATTTCTTTCTTATATCCAGCCTAAATCTACCCTTTTTCAATTTGCATCCATTATTCCTAGTCCTGCCACCACATATCCTATTCAAAGTCCTACCCCAGCCTTTCTGTAGGTGCCCTCCAGGTTTTGATAAGCTACTATGAGGTCTCCCCTCCAGGCTGAACAACCCCAACTCCTTTCCAACCTGACATGGCTGTCCTCCTGGCAGAGGCTTTCCCAGGCCTCTGCATCAGTTCCCAGCCTAATATTTTCACCCAAGTTCACCAGTGGTGTGTATGTGTAAAGAGATTACTGTGAACTGATGCATGGACTGCTGTTTCTTATGTTCTAGCAAGATTTTTACATAGTTTTCACAGAGACATTATGTCACAGCAGGGAAGAGATTTAGGGCTGGGAATCTTGCTAAGGCAGGACGCATCCAAAAATGCTCTTTTTTCCAAAAGGTGTACAGAAATGTGTGATTAATCCCTATCATAAAATAAAATAACCCTTAAAATGCTTTAAGCCAATTATGCAAACATCACTTTCTCCCCTAAAAGCACTCTGGAGATTCCATATGTTATATGAGCAGTCTGGTAAACTACAAACCTGACTTCTAATTGAACACTTGTTTTTTATCTAATTTATTTATCTAATTTCTTTTATTTCCTTTTTTTCCTGAATTGAGTTACATTTGAGAGCTTGTTTATGATCTTACTGTATTTGTCTACAATTACAGTATCTGTGCTAAAAGATTATGTCACCTCTTATAGGGTAGTGCAGGAGTACATGCTCTTACTCCACCCAAAAAGCAATGTCTGATGGTGATGACAGAAGTTGAAGAAGTTGAAGGACAAAGCTAGAAGAAACAAGGGAAGCTATTATGAGGTCAAACCTGAAAAACTGTCCTGCTATTTCCACAGTAATCCTGTGTACATTGCCGAATGAGCAGAGAGACTTTTCTGTCTTCTTCACAAATCAAGAGCAATCTGAATAGAATTTCTGCACAGAACATAATGAGGAGGCACCTGTGATCTAACATCAGCCACAAGACATGAAGAACACATAGCTGTTTGAATTAAGCAGGGGAAAAGGCATCTTAATTTTAAACATTGTAATGATAGGCAATGTAATGATTGATTTTTAAGCAGAACCTCCTATTTAAAGAAACAAGTGTTATATCTTTAAAAGCATATATAGAAAACTTGAAAGCATTAGGAGTAGCTATTACAATTTAATTTGGACCGCCTTTAGGATTTATTATCAATGTTGCTCGTGCACTCTGCAACAATTTGCCCTGAAAAGGAAAGTATTCCAGGTCAATTTGCTCAAGGGAGACCAGATGTTGCAATCCCACAGGATGGAATATGATACTGGTAAAGTGTTTACCTCTTTACCTTTTGGTCATCCCTTTTAGCCCTTCATTCCAGTTTTACTCTTTCTCTCTTTCTGCAGATTGGAGTTCTGAGGTATTTTGAAAAATATGTCACAGAGAGTACACAGCCTACTAGTTTCCATGTTTCTTTCCTGGGTGTCCTAAAGTCATTGCATTTTACTAGTACAGATGTGGATAATAAGAGTAACTGAAGCTGTATATTTGTACCCAAAAGGTAGGTGCAATTGCAGTTGTCTTGCCTCCATATTCCAGAGAATGGATTTTATTCAAGCTGGAAGTCCAGCAGATGATCTTTATGGATCCATTGAGCTCATTGTTTCTCTCTGCTGTGTAAGACTCTCCTGAAGTCAGCTGCTGCTGATGTCAAAGCCAGCAGAGTCCTCATCAGGTCTCTGATGCTGAGCTTGCTGAAACCCATGGAAAACCTCACAGTGATTTCATAAAGTCTGGCTCAAAGCCTGTTTCTGAAAAGGCTGAGAAACTCGGAGCTTCCTCCTCCTCCTGTCATAAATTAGATGGAGCACTGATGTCATCAATGAACTTGCACTGGTGTAAATGGAAGGAGGATTAGATCATGGACTGTTTTTCTTTTTTAGGATGTGACACAGGGAAAAAACATTATGTTAAACTGATAGAAAAGTCAGTTTTTTAGAATATAAGAAACCAATGTTTTGGGGGAGCAGCATCCTAGAAGCTACTAAAGGAAAAAATGGAGCATATTTGACCGAAGATGCAACATCTGGAAGACCACTATATAGTAAAACTTTAGTTGGACATCCCATATGGACTGTGTTCATTGCCTAACTATTTTAGTGTAGCATAAATCTTTCTTTCTTATCAAGCCAGGAAATGTCATAAACAGTAAAAGAATAAATAAAATTATTTTCCTGATGACATTGTTTTCTGGTGGCTTCAGAATTTTACAAACCAATTTTCTAGGATTGTCCCAATAAATGGATTCTGAGGAAGATCCTGCCTAAAATGAAATGAATGACTTTTCGAGAAATGAGCAGTAGCTTGACCAGATCAAAACAACCAACGGATTGAATTTTTTTCATAGTCCAAAACCAGGACTCACATCTATCATTCTTTCAGGTAGTTTTAGTCTGAAAAAAATAAGCTGAAATGTGCTTGTGCATGGAAGATAATACAGTGATGGAGATTTCTCTGAGTAGAACATATTTTATTGGCCTCCATCACATAGAGGAGCTAATGGAGCTAAGAACAGAGAAGAACTGGAAAACTTATTGCTAATCTACAGCCAGTAGGTGATAATTTTTATTCAGAATCCAAAATGCTTGAAGGTTGTCCTAAATTATTCTGCTGTGTATAGGAACTGGTGTGCTCATGATGGAAGAATAATTCTTCTTGAGAAAAAAGTCGAACTGCTATTGAATGGAGCATAACCTCTCAAAAATTACCAAAATCTCTCTTACATTTACACAGACACCAGTCACTAAATTAACCTCCCTAATAACTATGAGCAGGCCAATAGAGTTGCTATAGCAAGGATAAATTTCCATAGCAAGTGTTCAATATTTGTAAAGGAGGACACAAACAAATTAATTAGCAACAATTTGAATGTACTAGAAAAGAAAGAAAAATAGCAATAGAAATATCATTGAGTATTTATTCTCCTACTGTCCATAAACACCTCATATATTGTATAACATACAATGTATATTGTACATGATGTGCACATAAGTATACACACACATACATGCATATAGACATATGTAAGACAATTCTGTATTTTTTATGAAAGATCAAATAATACGTTTGATAAAAAGAAGTGATGGTGCAAAGACACAGTGATACTAGGAGCTAAAGGAAGTCTGAATACTTGCACCCACATTCATTTTTTCTGTCTTACCTGTGCAAGTAAGATGACAGAGATTTTACATCACGTGCTGTATAAACATCAGTTCAGATTTAGGGTAAATTTCTTCCCTGAATTTAGGCTTTTTGATAACCCATTCTATTTGTAAGGAAGGGATTGTCTCTACTCTCATTTAGTCCTTCCCCCAAGAGCTGTTCAAGGAAATGTATTCTAGAAATTTTGTTGAGATAAACTACAAATGACTGTTAGTGAGGATGGCAGGTGGTTTCAGCCAGTATTGTCTTGTAATTCAAACTGTGGAGATCCTACCTGGAGTGTCAGAATATCCTCTACAATCAGAAAACTGATGATAAAAAAATCTCTATATGCTTTGTAACACAGGGCAGGACTGTGGGTTTAAGTTTAAAAGGAGCATTGTTAATCTCGGTATAACTCTTTATTTATACCTTTTTTTTAGCAGAGATTTTTCTGCTGGGTGATTAAAGCATCAGATCCTGCTCTGAGGTTAGGTCTCTTTCAGGGCTTTAAATAAGAACACCACAGAATGAAAATAATTTCAGGAACAATTAGAGGAAATGTCAGCATAAATTCTTCCTGTATCCACAGCATTAGCATCACCCAAGTGTCTCTTGCTTACAGTACGTTGTGACAAAGTAAAAGCTATTTCAGCTGTTATATTGTGATGGCTGTTATTTATGGAACATAAAAGGATACTGAAATACAAAAGGGTTTGAAAAGACCAGGGTAAGATCAGATAAAAAAAAAAAGAGAGAGAAACAGGCATCTTGGGATGGTAACTACCCTGCCATGTACTGACAGGGAGGTTGTATATTTTTAGAATATACTGAAAGGAATGGTGCTTTTACTTAGGTTTTTATGGTTTACCATGAGATGCAATTTTCTGGCCTTATATGCAGTTGTAACAAAAGTCAGAGAGATTTTATGATAGCTGCCAGAGTTCATAAATGATGGCATACACTAAAATATTTATAGAACTGTAAAATCTTGATTTCTCTCTGGTTTAGCAGATGGGGTCCTAAAACTGGTTCCCAGATTGTCACATTTCTATACCCTTTGATGACAAAGAAGCCTGTTATCATTTTTTTTTCCTCCGGAAAGCAAGTTCACTAGTGTAATCAAGTTCATTCTTCTATCCAATTATACAGACCAGAATCTCTTGAATTAAGACATGTCAGCCATACAAGATTTGTAATTATTCAAGGCAAAGGGCCTATCGTTTAACATCAGGATCCGAGCAGCCTTGGCATCTCTCTGCCCAATGACCATTCATGCCTGTATAAGTGCTTGCCTATATACTGGTGAAAATTCTGCTTCCCAATCCTTATGCTGCATCTACACTACAAAGAAATGCTACTTATGCACCAGAGTGGCGAACCTGTTTGGTAAAGAGCAGAGATATAGCACAGCTATATGTTTCTCTCCAGGATGTTTTGCTGTCCTCAAGGAAAATTAATCCCTGTAGCACTGCTAAACTCAGCTGGAACTCAGAATTAAAACTGATGGTTGGAGGTAGCAGAAGAAATATAAATAATCTCTGAAGGAGCACTTTTCAATCACTGACCATGATTTACTCCACAGTAAAGACTTTACAATAGGATTGAAGACATTGAAGATTGAAGACATTGTCATGTAACTGTCCTTTATTGTATTTTCATGAGAATTTTTCCAGATTTTAGCAGATAATTAATTAATGGATGTGCAGTACCTACACACCTTTATCATACTTCCAACATTCATTATGCCATATCATATATTCACATTTTGTTACAGTAATTGTCTAAATACCTTAAGTTAAAAAAGCAATTTTTCTTGGGACTGTCCAAACTACAAGTACCTCCACTGATAAGACTTAGTGCATCAGGCAAGATGGAAATTAACAGGACATGGAATCAAGAAGAAAGCATCAATAGTATGAGAGTCCTACAAAATGACTTTTAAAGCCCTGAAATGGTCTCAGTGTATTGTCATTTCCCTGTATTTAAAATAAATTCAAGAATCCAAACACTAAAAAAAATGCAGAATCTAACACAATTTGATTTTGGAATAGTGCTTTGGTTTAGTGTTAATTAGAAGAATTTATGGCATGATACCTATAGAGGTGGAAGACAAAAAACCCAGGCATACATATCAGAATGTCATGGTGGATTGCAGCAAATCTGAATGTCAAAATTCAGAGTTAGGTTTTCTGCTGAGATATCCCAGCAAAAAGCACAGCTCTACCAACAGAGCAAAATCCCTTTATAATGCCTCATGTTGTGGTCAAGGTAAAGAATGTTTTTCTTTTTAAAATGCAGAAAAAAGTTTTATTCCTTAACTTACAATCCCTAGTGGTCTGACAACTCACCTTTTTTCTTTTGTCCCTTTCTTTTTTCTATCAAGAGAACAGAAGAACAAATAATTGATAAATAAAAAGAAAGAACAAGGGAAACACAGAGAAGTATGTCTTATGCAGATTCTGTAGGCAGAGCTGTTATGCAGACTGAAGTGATTAGTGTTTTACTTTATACAGGAAATCTTTATTTCTTCAATAAAGTGACTCTCATTTCTAAATAGGCAGTATTTTCGTTCTTTCCTTCTTTCTGTATCTCTCCTCTCTTCTTATGCATCCCCTAACACTTTTTTTGTCTAAGTATATCCCAAGATTTTTTTTAAATAGATAGAAGAACAACAATAAACAGCAATCTCTTGGTTTTTTTAAATTGACTTTGGGAGAAGTATCTTACTAAGTAATTACAGGGATTGGTTTATTTGTGTGGATATGAGAATTGCTTTAACCAGCTGGCCTTCATCTAAGCATTGTTTTGTTTTGTTTTCTTTTAAAGTGAAGGCTAGGAGATGATATTGCTAGAACAGCGTATTGCTAGAACTTCTGCATATGTTTCCTAACCAGTTAATTTCACGATTTCAAGTCAGATGTGACAGAATGTCAAGGAAAGACTCAGCTGGAAATATGATTACCTTGGTGATGGAGACCTATCTGAATTTGATATGCTGGTGAGTTTTATTTGGTAGGAAAGATCTGAAGCTGTTAAGTTCATTTTTGTTCACCTGTATTTTCTTTCGGAGGTAGAAAAATAATATCAGATGATAAGCAACATTAAATACGTTGCACAGAATGTGTAGAACTGTGTCTTTTTATGAAAAGGCCATATGACCAAATGTGAATCCAAAATCCCTGAGCATTGGCTCTAAATCTGTTTGGCAAAATTTTTTGATATCTGACAAACAGTACTGTTAATTTTGTTTTCCTATTTTTATTTCATAGAATCATAGAGTTGGAAGGTACCTTCAAATGCCATAGATTCCAACTCCCATGCAGTGAGCAGGGATGTCCTTCACTAGATCAGGTTGCTGAGAGCCTCATCAAGCTCAGTCTTGAATGGCTCTGGGGATGCAGCCTACACCACCACACTGGGCAACCTGTTACAGTGCCCCACCACCCCACATTCTCCTAGTGTCTAACCTAAACCTACCCTACTATAGTTTGAAACCATTGACCTCTCATCCTACCACTACATGACCTGACAAGTAGTCCCTTCCCAACTTTCCTGTAGGTAGTGGTAGGCTATGAGGTCGCACTGGAGCCTTCTCCAGGCTGAACAGCAACTGCTCTCTCAGCCTGTCCTCATAGGAGAGACCTGCTGGTGATGGCTTTACTGATGGAGGCCAGGATACAGTTGGCCTTGTGGGCTGTGAGTGCACACTCTTGGTTTATTTCCAGCTTTTCATCCACCAATACTTCCAAGTCCTTTTTCACAGAGCTGCCTCTATCACATCACCTCCCAGTCTGTATTGGTATGAGGACTGGCCCAACCCAAGTGCAGCACTCTGCACTTTTCCTTGTTAAGTACTTTTTTTCCAGTGGTGGATAGGTAGACATACCCATTATCATCAGTAGGAGCACTTCAGAAAAAGCAGGAAATATATTTTCCTTAGGGAAAAGGTGGGTTGAGATTTGTGCTAGTGAGTCTGGTTTCTATGATGTTGTAAGAGTGAAGAGCCATACATCTAGCTTACGTTTTCTGACTGTGCTTACTTATTTTTTGGGCATGGACTCTGAGGTCATGGATGTGTTTCTGGCAGATTTAGTTTGGGATTATGAATCTATGAGCCCAAAGCTGCATGGAGTTTGTCATTGCTAAGTAGGCTTTCTGAAAACATCTTTTTCCTTGCTTGTCTGATTACATCCTGAACAGCAGGGTAACTGTAGTGAAGTGTAGAACTCTTCACTTATGTCCCCAAATACAGTTTGCTTTTATCCCAGCTGCTTGTCTGAAGTAGAGTTGGTTGCACTAATTTCTAGACTAAACACGTTGCTCAGTTTCTCAGCTCAGAAAGCTGGCACTGCCAGGCAGTGATTCCTCCCATTCTGAAATGCATCTTGTGTAACTTGCTTAGATTAGTTGATGGGCATTCAAGTGACGTATGTCACTTGAGGAAGAATATTTTTAGGTCTCAGATGTGCTGGAAAGCCTAAGGTTTAACTTTTTAAAATATTAGGCAATCCTTTTATCATTCTGAGTACCCTGATTGCTGTGCAATTTACTATGTGGTATCGTCCACTTGCAGCAATAAAAATAAGGTAGCTTATTCTGGCACTTTCTTCCCCAGGAAAATACATTCTAATGTTTGGCTTTGACTGCTTTTTGCCTTGCATTGTTTGTTTCTTATTGATCTACTTCACAGAAAGGTACTGGCTGATCATTAAATAATATATATTATGATGAAATATATAATAATGTGGTAATAACAATGTAAAATATAGAAGGATGATGTCTATAATAATGAGCAAGTATATACTATACACTATTTTGTGTATACAATTCTTTAAATTTTGTTAACAAACAAACTATCTGATATAACATTTTTTTCTTGACGTAGGATTGACAAAATTCTTCTGATTTTTGCATCATTTGACCTTTTGATCTGGGACACTGCTACCTTCTGCCTTCACACTCAAAGATTATGAAGTGTCTGAGTCTTTCACAACAGAAGGGTTACATAAGTGGAAAAAACCTACTTATGTAAGTGGGGAAAAAAAGTCCACAAAAATATCTGGCATACACATAAAGGCAAAAGCAATAAAAATACTATTTAAGTATTCAGACTGATGTTATAGTATTGCTTTGAGATACAACATTTCACAGGTGGTACTTATATATATATATATATGTATTTAAAACTGCAGTAAAGATGCCCTGGGACAAAACTTCTGTGTCTGATGATTTTTTGGATGGTTCTGCTTGTGCCTTGGTGTGTAAATATTGTGAATTCAGACCCTGGTCTATAGTGTGACTCACAAAATGTTTTAAACTTCAGCAGTACAACTGGAGCAGATAATAAGATGGAATGTACCAGACTCTGCATGATTGTGCATACATGAAGTTTAGGTGCAAAACAGCCACAGAAAATTTTAAGAGAATAGTATTATTATGAAATACTAGCATATGTCCTGATAGTCATTTTTGGCATCATGTCACTGTCAGATGAGAAAAGTAGTCTAGAAATCTTCCACAAAATCCTGTAACATTTGTAGAATTATTTATATTACTGTGGTCAGTATGATATAGAAAACTAAAGTGTTTTGTTGGAAGGAAATGAGAAAATATGAATTGACTAATGTGCATTTCATTCCATTGGTGTGGCTTTAGATTGACAATCTTGTGTGCTAGAATAATTGTGTTCTTCTTATAATAAATTTGTAGGTGGTGAAAGATTATACTTAAAAGTGATCTCATTTCAAGTTAAAATTTCAGCAAAAATTGGAAAAACCCCTGTAAAGTGAGTCCAAGGCCTCACAGCTGCAGCCACAAAGTAACAAAAGATTTTATGGGAGAAACCTTGATCCCAGTGAGAGTATTACCACTGACCTTAAGCTAAATTTTCATAGTTAGCTTTTAAGGCCATGAGAATAAGTAAGCTGTGATTTTAAATTCCTTATCTAGGAGAATGTTTTTGAAATTTTGGACTATCCACAAATTTTACCTCAGAATGTTTCAGTTCTACCTGGAAATACTTGCAGATAGTGACTTCAGAGGCATCCACCCCAAAGTGGGAAAAAAATAGCCCTTATGTGCTCACCATTATGATTCAATAATGTCCCTGGACACTTATATTTTGGACATGGCCAGTGGTGAAGCAATTGCATTTCAACCTGCAACAAGGTGAAGCCCTCATGCTCAATCAAACAGGAAACAAATTTCATGGACAGAAGCATCTCTGATTATTCCAACCCCTTTTGTGTAGTTCAACAAATCTGTTCTTTGGCTGCAAGTAAAGACCTTTCTTTGCCAGTACTTCCCATTCATCCCTAGTGCATGGCTGATAAATCAACACAATTATTACACTATTCCAGAGGACATATAGTGATTTACATTTATATGCCAACAATTTCTTCCTTGTTGCCCCGGCAAGAGCTAGGACATGATTTATAAGGATGCAGAAGTGCTGGCACAGATGTTGTACAGCCTCAGCATGTTTGCATTGCACAGCATGGCAGACTATTCTGGAAGTGTCAGTGCACAGGCAGATAGAACGGGAGGCAGGACGTGTGCCAGCAGTGCCCTTCCAGCTCCAGTGCAGGGCAAACCCTATCCCTGCTGCTGGCAAATATATTTGGCATCTGTCTTTCTAACAGGTCATTTCTGCACTCTGCACTTTGGGGATGAAGACTGCTTGCTTCTTGTAATTAGTTGCTTCTGTTGAACTCCTAATGGACTAGTGGATCGTAAAAACCTTTCCATTGTGGAACAGTTGGCAGCACCATTCTATGTATTATTTATATTTCTTCACTCCCTCAGCCCTCCACCCCCATAGAGGTGGCTTGGTGACAGAATGGATACGCAAAATAAAAATGTACTTTGTAGAAGGAACCATCTTTCTCCTCCTTCAGAGAGGTTACAAAGTGTGCCTTTTGCTTTTTAAGTATTATCAGAACAACTGAAGACCTCCAAGTCATTTAATTTCATATGTATGTCAAATGTTAGTATTTTTGAAGAATAAGTCATAGCAGATCATGAGAACAGTATTCCCTCTAAGAGATTCAACAGATGTAACTTAAAGATATTTAATTTTCTGTGATACAATATGTGGTGGGAGTCCAGCTAGTCTAACTGGTGAATTGGTGATCTGAATGTCTTCTTTTTTCTAAGCATTGCCATTTTAAAAAATTTGAATGTCTGACATTCAAGAGGGTTACAGAGACAGAAATAGACTCTGCTACTTTTCCTAATTTAACCTGGTCCATAAAAGAATCATAGAACCATCTGAACTGGAAGGGATCTTTAAGATCACTGATTCTAATAATTAACTTTACAGTGCTAAAACCATTGCTAAACCACATCACTAAGCACCACATCTATCCTTCTTTTAAATACCTCCATGGATGTCAATTCTACCACTTTCCTATGTTTGATAACTCTTTCTGTGAAGAAATTTCTCCCAATATTCATCCTAAACCTCTCATGTGCAACTTGAGGCCATTTCCCCTTGTCCTATCACTCGTTACTTGGGAAAAGAGTCTGACCTCCTTCTCACTACAACCTCCTTTCATATAGTTGTAAAGAGAAAGAAGGTCTCCCCTGAGTCTCCTTTTCTCCAGACTAAATGTCTGGATAAAAGTACAAAAGTAATGGTTCAGCATTGCTTTTAAGAATTTTCAGGAGCTGTGTATCCAAAATCAAACCTCTGATTTGTGGTTCAGGTTGAAGATGTACAAGATCATTTTGGTCTCTTCCTCTCTGGGAATCCTTCTCCATGGGACAGGAGCTCTGAGTTTACAGCAGATGGTCCCTACAAGACAACTCACATCTATATTTTGTCCTAATGCATCTGTGGAGATGGACTTGACTTTATGGGAGACTGAACTTCATAGCTCCATGCCACATGGCAAGACAGATTTTGAGAGCAGTGAGCAGCACCCTGCTTTGGCCAAAATTACCATCAAGGAGAAAGAAGGAAAGAAAAAGCTCACTTCTTACTTGCACCAGCTGAAATGTGCATGGTTAAAAAGATACATCTACTCCTTGGCTGTGCTGATGGATGCAATGGAAAGGGAATTATGCCTTAGTTATGAAAATGATGATCTACTCTTCCTGGAGCCAAACTTCTGTGACGTCAGGTCTTGTGGTTCTAACTTAGGGCTGAACTTAGCCCCATTTGTAGATGACATTAGACAACCCAACAAAGAAGGGTTCATTTATGGGGCAAATTTCCTCCCTTTCAACTGTGCACTTCCCATTGCAGGTGGTAGATTGTGCTCACTTAAATCAGGACTAATGTTTTCTTTCTGATGGCTGAGTATACTGAGCAAAACAGGCTTTAGTGACTCCCTGTAGTAGTAAACAACCTCCCTGTGGGTCCTCTAAAATACCCCAACTCCTTCATTCAGTACTGAGAGATCTCCAAACACTTAGTTCATAAACTACCCAAGCATTTTAACACACTTTCCTCCTTCTCCCAGGGGGTGTTCTTGGCTTGTGTTCTCTCCCTTTATTACAGCTTTAATCTTACAATGTGAACTGGGACTTGTTTACATTTTTATTTATAAAGGCTTTTTTTGTGTATGTGCGTGTGAGTGCATGCATTAAAGATCTAAATTGACAGATGCCTTTTTGTGGGACTGAAATGACATATCCAAGTTTTACTGCTCCCTTTTCTGTATTTGCATTTTTAATTACTTGCATCACATTTTATTAGCGTGTTACCTGATGAAGATTTTCAACTAATTAATTTCACCTGGAATTATATGCTGGTAGAAGAAAAAATTATACTTGGCCATTTGTGGAGACCAGCTGTGTATTGGAAATATCTTATCCCCACCTGAAAGATTTTTGAAAAAACAAAAAAGCAAGATAAAACAGCTGATTGTAAAAGCTAGTCCCCTTTTCCTCGAGCCCTAAAGATATTATTATTGGCAAATATCCTTTATTACTTACCCTGTATACTACACATTAACTCAGAAGTTTGTTCTAACTGAGCATCATTCAGTTAGATGACTTTTTCTTCAACCATTTCAGCTTTAATTTGTAGTAAAGCTAATGTGATTGAGTTCCACCCGTATGCAAAGACTCATTTGTTTGTGTTCCAGCATGACTCAGAGATATAACTTCACTTTGACTGCAATTTTTTTTTTTTCAATGCAGTTTTCTTTTCTAGGTGAAATGAAGGCAGGGGAAATATTGATTAGGAATGTGGGCATATTATGAAAAGCTACTGGTAAAGGCAGAGGAAGGAAGAAAAGAGAATATGAAATATGACCTGATCCTGCAACACAGCTGAACGTGAACATGAAGAACACAAACACCCGCATGCACATTCTCTCTCTCTCTCCATGGATATTTCTGGTTTCATTCTTTGTCTGCACTGACAACAGATGGTGTTTTAATAAAGTCCAGTAGGAATATTACTGTGAGTAAACAATCCAATGCATGCCAATTTCATAATTGCTGGGTACTGATACAGCCTCTTACCTGATGAATCCAAATTGGGAAGAAACCAACTGTGCACACACCTACTGGCAGCAGCCAAATTCGCAGCTGTGGTATGCTCCAGCATTGAGCTTCACCATGGAAGGTAAATTGCAGCTCAAATCATCTTTCTTGGCACAAGGCTTTGGGAACAGCTGCCATCTGGCTTGTCATCAAAGCATGGTCACCGAGTTTCTGGGAGATGAAACAGCTTGCTTTTTTACCTTGACATGCACGAAGATTGCAATCTTCATCTTTACAGGTATCTCTTAAAATAACATTCTTGGTTTCCTGAGCCAGAGATTTACCAAGTGGGATTTTCTTCTTTAAGTGATTCCCACGCCTATAGGGACTTGAAGTCTAAACCTGTTATATGCTAATTAAAGATTCACACCCACATGACTTGTCAAAGAGATAAATCTTACTCATTTGTTTTCATCATTAACAGGGAAAAAATTGTAAGGAATACCATGCCTTGCATTAGCAGATTTATGTGGAAACGTTTGTTTTTAATAGAAGTGGAGATGCAGTTAGAAGCACTATTCCCACCACTGATGATACAACCCAGTATGGAAATTACAACTTGGCAGAGAAGAAATGGGGTGAAAGGCAAAAGAGGGAATGTGAATACTCTGTACCAGCATCTCAGCTCCAAGTGACTGTAGAGACTGCACCCAGTAAGTGACTGCCTTTTAAATGCATTACATTATCATTATTTATATACTCAGTCTTTTAATAACACCTTTGAAGACAATGGCAGATTAAAGTCCAGGTAAAGCAGGTGTAAAAATCTAATCTGCAGCTGTATTTAGGTGTTTAATTTCCCTTGGTTTCTAGTCAACCCCCCAGCGCTGAGCAGCTACACACAGAAGTAACTTCATTTCCATCAGTAATTCTTAAGGCTGAGAATTTAGTTTGCAGATTTCATGCAACGATCTAATCTTTTGAAATTTCCTTTCAGCTCTGGTTGGGACACTGATTGAAATCCTAGATAGATATCAAACAAATTAAAAGCCCAGTTTGAAATCTCCAATAAATTTAGTTGCGTAAATTTATTTGACTTTATCAAATTGCCTTATGTTAATGACATCCAGTTTTACTTTTTTTTTTTTGCATTATTGCCTTGAAATATTGTTGTCTTTCAAGTTATCTTTACATGTATGTATATGTTTTCAGATGGGAAACTAAGAACCCTGGAAAATTTTCATCCATGGTTTTTCTCACAGGTGTTTTGAAAAATCAAGATTTTTCTTTAGTGAAGAAGTTCTGGTCTCAGGCTCTTAATCCTTAACTACTTTGCCTCTCTATCTTAATTCCTTGTACAAAGCAATTACTGTGGGCAAAGTGAACTGCAGTCACAACTTCCAAATTCAATAGAATTTCCAAATCCAGAGCAGAGGAGGCCACTCCTCCTACTTAAAGGCATGCTTTGGAGATCTGAGGATTGCTTGGAAGGGTTCTGCTTTGAACTGAACACATGAATCGTTGCTCTAACTAACTACAGAGTGCTTTTGAATACACAAATCGGCAGTCTGGTGGGTCCATCCCATTTTTCTCTTACTAGGCTACAGAACGTCACCATGGACACAGCTTTGGTGGTACACAGGGCTAGAAAAGTGTGCATAGATGTTTTATTGAACTTTTTATTCAAAGACTTTGCATCCTCAATACCTTCATGATGATGAGCCCAGCTTTCAGTGCTGGGCTGGATCACTTTTGCATCTGCTTTCTGTTGCCTAGAACACCCAACTTTTTTAGGTTTTTTGACAATATCCTAATACAAAAAGGGCACAATTTCTGAACAAACATGAATAAATGCTAAAGGAACAGCCATTTTATACATTGTGAAATATAAGGAAAAGTTTTGTCAAGAAGTAGAGTGTTCAGTATCTCCAGCAGAACTAACTTCCCTATGGGAAAAAAAAACCTTGGTGGAGTTCCAAGTCATGTGTTCATGGTAGCTATCTGACACACAAGTCTGACTGCACAGTACCACTGAGGTACAGAAATTGAAGCTGAGGTACAGAAATGGAAATGCTTAGCAACTTTCTGTTTGTAAAACCTGCAGAAGGTTATGCAGAAGATGAAAAATCAGTTTCTGTGGGTTTCACTAGCTCCAAGATTGGCAGGCCTGGAGACTTTGGAAGCTGCTGACCTTTTGGGCACAGGTTGGTTACACATACAGCTGGGTGACACAGTAGCTGCCTACTGACAGGGATTCTCAGATTCTCTGTGTAAGGAAAACATTGCTTCACTTTCAAAACATTATGGGAATTGTGAGATGTGGTGCCTTTAGCTGTGGAGTAGAATAGTATACCTGTGACAGAAGCATGCTTCTCTCTGTCTTACCTTTCTGTTCTGACAAGTAGGGACCAGAGCAAATAGGAATCAAGAGTAAGGTGATGTCAGCCCCATAAAATATTCCAGTCAGGATTATATATTGCAGTGATCCATTGTTTGAAAGATTTGAGGGCAGGGGTTGGACATGTGAAGGCAGTACGTGCTATACACTGACTAACACTGATTTCAAAAATTAGTATTTTCTTTTAATTGAGAACAGAGTTTGTGAAATTGCCTTCTACCCTGGGACTTGGAGCTCTAAACATTGACTTGTAGTAGAACAACTTAATTTGGCCCTGAGCCAAAGCAGAAACAATGAGAGAATCTGAAAATGGACAGGAGGAACATTCATAAATCTAGCACTTAACTAAGGATTGATCTAGCATAGTGATGAGAGGTATTTATCTCATCCATCAGCTAACCCTGAGACTGCCTGACCTGAAGTCCATTCAGTCTTGTACACTGGCAGTAAGTTGTCCATGACTTTACAATATCTAATAACAAGCTTGAGTTTCTGCATAGCTATATAGGGTGTAATATTCAAAGCAATCTTTGCCGTGATTTTCTGAAAGTACTGCCTACGTGATAGTCAGTTATATTTCCCTACTTCCCTGTATCTTCATGGTAATTTGTAGCAGATTCCTAGCATCAGTGTCTCCTGGAAAAGAGTTAACACTTTTAACACTAGCACGTTAGCCTTGGTTTTCCATTAACCAAAGCTGTCAGATCTGGTGACATTTTTTGTTTGAATGCCATTTTTAAGTATGACTAAATTATTCTCTAAAACTGAATTACTATCTAAAATAGATATATATTCCTAAAAAGAAATGGAAGATACACAGCCTTACTCTACAGTGCTCTAACTAACATTTGGGCTTCATACAGAATGGAGGGTGACCACTTTTAGTGTTATTTAGAACAACTCTCTTCAGCCTGAATAATTAATAACAGAATAATTAGAACAACTAGTTCTAATGATTACAACAGCTTGATAGCATGAATACTACTTTTTTTCCAGACATGAGTATCCCTGGTATAGGTCCATTTTGAAGGTGTAGAGAGAGGGAGGACAATGTAGCAGTAATACAAGGGAAAACACATGGACAAATATTGGACCTTAGTTTCTCCCAATCAGAAACCATGAGCACATCAAGTGTCCATCCACTCCTGTGCCTTTATTGTACATGTGGAAGGGGAATGCCAGCTTTGAACTGATCTAACCTTGATTATTCCCATAATCTGGATTGGGTTGGGGTAGTCTATCCCATGATGGAGATTCATATTTGGTTTGACACAGAATCCTTCTTGAAGACCTGACTTGGGCTCATCACTGATATGAACTGTTCTCAGAAGGTTTAACAAAAAAATAGCCTATAATTCACATCACAATATTTTCTGTTCCAACTATTTCAGGACTGTTTTTAGAATAATTCATTAAAAGAATAGGTAAAAGTAGTAAGATGTGCATCCACTGAAGTTCCTCTTTATATACAATTAAGTTCTCCTATGGGTAAAATATTCTGTGTTGAGGCGATCAAATCACCAGGATACACACTTATCACATGCAGTTACCAAAAGCATTGCATTCATCTCTTTCCATCTTAAAAAGGGATTTCCTCTATATTATACAGTACTCTAATATTCCTTCATCACTATGTACTTTGAAGCAATGATGTGCTACAGCTGT
Source organism: Turnix velox (assembly GCA_013400935.1). NCBI lineage: Eukaryota > Metazoa > Chordata > Aves > Charadriiformes > Turnicidae > Turnix > Turnix velox. Next base: position 586,406 of record VZTY01016148.1, on the reverse strand, counting down.
ACATATGAATTACTTCCTCAGATTGCAAAAAATACTTTTAAGATAAATTATAATAGTCAGAGCCAAATAGCTATGCCAAAGAGGTTCAGGGCAAAATACTGAAACTTTATTTTGGGACAAAATAATTTGGAAGGCTTTGTTAGGCTCTAAAATACAGGCTGTAGGGTATGCAGCTGAGCTTGCCACTGAACTCCAATTTCCAATAACCACTGAGTCTTGCTCAGAAACCTGAAGAACTGCCTGGAGCCCCCATCCAACCTCACCCCAAAAAAAAAAAACTCCTTAAAAGTTTGGAAAATAGTGAGCTCAGTAAATCTGTATTTGCATTTCTGGCCTACTTGACTCTTGTTGTCTGGTCCATAAGAAATAATGTCAATACTTTATCTAAAAGATTTTTTTTCATGTTATATATGGCTCAGCTGCACTATTTAGAAGTTATCTGGGGAGCTTATTGAGAGGATACTGTCAATTACACTGCCACATCCATTAAAATAAGCTCTGCTTTACTGTGACTGGCTGCCATTCAATCCCACCTCTTCCACAAGTGTGGCCTCTTGGTGTACACAGTTCACAGCTAAACAGGGTGAGATTTCAAGTGGTAGATCCAGTCTTCAGCCCAGCAATGCACATGCTTAATTTTAAGCACATCCATATAGCTTAGAGGCAACTGGACTATTTGGATGGCAAAAGTGAAATATGTCCTTAGAAGTGAAAAGCCCCACAAAACCAATAAACAATTTAATTACATGCAAGATCAGTTTTCTTTTAAAAACAACTGAAAAAAAAAGCCTAACTAAAGCAAAAACAAAACAAAAAGCAATCTTCCCAACAAAAAAGCCTCAGACCCAGAATATTTTTTTCAACTCAGCTCAACACCCAGCATGGGGGCTAGATTTTTCCAAGAGCCCAGCTCCCATTTACACTCTTAAATACAGGCCATATTTTTATAAATGCTCACAATCTAATGTTTAGACCTCTCTGGACATCTGGCCACTTATTTCTATGCCAGAGCTAAAACCTTCTAGAAATCTGGTCCCAATTGTGGATGCTTGGCTTATTTGAAGATTTTGCCCCATGGAAACTACTTTTATAAGGGCAATTTTTTTTCCCCAAAATGAAAAACCATGAAATATAATTATCTTATGTACAATGTCCACACTTCAAATGTAGTTGTTGACACTTTTTCTTTTGCTTGATAAAAATTTCAGAAAAATAATATTTTTTCCCTCCTTTACAAAGTATTTGGGGCCTATATAAACACAGAAAGATGAAATTTTATTCTAGTATTACATGGTACTGTTTCACAATTGAAACAAATCGAGTAGAGTCTCACATGGAGAGAGGGAAAAACTATTCAGAATGAATGGATATTCATAGATCTGAAGTTGTTCTATCACCATGGCAGAGGGGTTGGAACCAGATAATCTTTAAGGTCCCTTCCAACCCAAACCATTCTATGATTCTAAGAAAGAGCAGAGTGCCTTGGAAATTACAGTACAAAGAAAAAAATAATCTTATGTGAGCAGGCCTTGAAACTAATAAAAACTATGGAATCTTCTTTTCACTTACAAAAATGTAACTGACCCTTAATTATTCATATTTGCTCCTCAAATGCTATGGTTGTAATTGCGATCCTACTGTGAACAAAGACTAGTGGAGCTACCCCAGATAAGCATCTTTACTGCTCCCTGCAGCAGTGCCTATCACATTAGGGCTACTGATCTCTCCGCATAAACGAAATGCAAGCACCTAACTGCTAGATATAAACATAATAGCACCATTTAACTGTCACTCGTACAAAGAGTGGGGAAGCATGCTAACGTGTCTATAGCAATATCATTTCTACTAAACAACCTGCAATGGAAGTTCAAATGGGGAGTTTGCATGGAGATGGTTAAAAGGTCTTGTTTTCCAGCTGAAGAGATGTGTAATGAAAATTAAGTAGCATCCTCATCCATCAACTGCTGTCCCTTCCTCTACTACATTCCTTACCAATAAGTAATAAATACTTGAGATAGAAGACACCTCTTCATCTCCTTGCAAATGCATGGCTGTTACCTCTAGTGATCCTCCTCCTAGATATTTCCCAAAGCTATTTCAGTCATCTCAGATGGCAGTGACTTCATTGCACACTGCCAGAGACCAGGTCTGCAGCAGAAGTATTTCCTCATCCTCCTGAGTCACCCTGACAATGCTGTGATAACATCCATCATAGAGGACAGCCATCTCCCTTTCAAGTGCTGGAGCACCAGAGCAAGCAGCAGTGCTATCTCCTATCAGCCCAAATCCTTGTGGAGTCACACAAGCAGCAAGAGCCCTATCCTGGAAATTCCTGCCTGCAAGCTGGGCCTTTTTAAGCAGTGAGATATAGAGCTGTGGTGTGCTATGATCACCTTGCATCATACATGTTGGAACATGGCTATCATATCCATCTGTGCATATTAACAGGGAAGGGGGAAAGAAGTAGATGTCATCAGCCCTTTCAAACTTCTCCCTACAACCTATCTCCACTCATGCTTTAAAGGAGAGGATTTCACCTGTACTGTATAAATCCTGGATTGCAATCTATGGGCCACTGTCTGCTGCTGTCCAACAATGAGAAAATTCACCTGAATTTCAAGACTCACTCCTATGCTTAAGCACTTAGCCAAGATCCAAAGTAGCAGTTTGGTAATTAAAATGCACCCTGGGGAGCATATAGGCAATTAAACCAAAGGCAATGATTAAAAAATAAATAACAATTACCTTGCCTAACTATTAAGGGTAAGAGAGGCTATCCAGGAACCTGTATTTACACCACAAAGCTTATTTATAGCCTTAAAGTGGTGTTACCACATGTATGCACAGTTGCTCTTATCTTAGTAGGAAGGAGCATTGTGGAGCCTAAACATAAGCCTAAGCCAAAGCCCTCTGGGGCTTTGCCACCTTACTGTACCAGCATCTGAACCTTGTGATGGGCCTGGGGAATGTAGGTGTGCACCCAGGAGCACTGTCATTACCTCACTGCACAGTCACTGTCATTCAGAGTTAGTGTAAAGGCCGGAGGGGAAAGAGGTGAGGAGGAATCAAAAAGGAAATTCTGCATTTTGGAAAGTCAGATTTGATTAGTAGGTTGGCATTCTTGCACATGACTGGGAAACATGAGCTTATGCACCAGTTTGAAAGTGTTTGAACTTACTTCCCAGGAGCAATGTCCTTTCTGTTGGCTTATCTTCCCACCAGAAGGAATGATACTGTCATCTACATTCAAAGGATAAATTTATGATTCTAAATAAACTGCTTCTTGTCTCCCAGTAAGAATTTTTAAAAGCTGCTTGACTGAAGGCTGCAGGTTAGCAGCTACATATGGCATTAAGGAAGATTTCACAAATATACTCGATTGGGACTGTCTTTCCTGGACACACAACTTCTCTTGTTTGTTTCAGGTAGAGCAAGACTTGGCTTTGTGAATTTTGCTCATGGAAATGGATAACTTCCAAGCCCCAGCTGAATTCCACTTCTTAGGTTTTTTTTCTCTGTCTCTCCTTCTCTGCTCCCCTACACAGATTTCTTTTTGTTTTCTACCAAAATAAAAGCTTTTGTACAAGAAACAAACAACTCTGATTCTCTTTTCTTTGGAAGATAGTTTTTGTGTGTTACTTTTCAATGTGCTTGGTCTAGTTTCCTCCAAGCAGGTAGTTTCCAAAGGAAAATAAAAACAAGGAATTTTTTATAATGATGGAACAAACAGTACCTCTGTGAGATTTCTAACTGTGAGTAGGAGCATAAATTGATTGTTTAGCTACATAAAAATGGATTTTTTTAAATAAGCTTTTGTATAATACCTGTGAGCCTGACATGTTGCTGAGGAATTTTGCCAGAAGATTAATACCATCCCTCTTCGATATTTTTATGGGTTCTGAAACAAGATGTTTCACCTATACCAATATGTAAGGTCTTTCCCTATTCCTACAATGTTGTTGCATGCTATTTACTAGAGTACTAAATATTGATAAGAGTAAACAGTGGTCCAGTTTTACCATAACCAGAAACTGGGGGAGGATGTAAATGAAAACTAATCAGCAATCTCACTAGGTGAACCACGTAAACAAAGGCACTTTTAAAATTGTCAGAATCAGCTTTGTCTTAAACTGAATTAACTACTAAGTGCCACAGAAATTCTTTAAGATTGCTACTGTGGGACTAGCAATAATGCAGTGTTGGGATGGTCAACATGTGACAGAATGGAGCACTTGGCCAAAAGATACAAATACTTGCTTGAGATGTCATCTGGAGCTGGCTTGAGAAAGAGATAATTTACACTTGTAATCCATCCAGTTTTCATTGCGAGTTGTACTACTGGCAGATTATGAGGACATGACATTTGCTTTCTTCTTTGGACTTCACCAGCTCACGTGGGCACCTCATGTGGGAGGAATACTAGTGGGAATAAAGTACAGCAATCTAAAGGCTGGCACTGCCAAAGAGCAGAGAAAGCCATACCCTTAAAAGTCAACATTTCTGCTAAATGTGATCAGTTAATGGGTGATTACTAAGTTTATTTTCTTGGAAGAGTTCTGCAAGGATTTTTAAGACCTGAGTAAACTTTATAGTGCTTTGGTACAGACTAGTTTGCATTCTGAAAGGAACTACTACTAGGACAAGCTATTTCAAGATGTTTTGTTGCTGAGGTTCGGTGGCACTGAGTAGGCCTGGTATGAAAAGCTGCTAGCAAAAGTAATGACTGTTGGCTCTGAACATGAAGGAGCTGCAGGAGACCTTAAAATTTGCACTGTGGTTTCCACCAGAAAGCAACGCATGGGCCTTCTGGATGCACCATTTGTTCCAAGCACTCCAGGCTCACTCTCGGATAGACCTTAGGCAGGGCTTAATACGATGGACAGACAATTTGTGACTGAGTATCACCAAAGTGCCATTGCAAACAAATTGAAAAGCAAAATAAAAGGAATGTGGTATTTATATATTCTTATGCAGCTAACGCCTGACTGCATTTTCATTTACAAAACCATTTAGCCTTATTTGCCATGGGAAACCTGGCTTCCTTCACTGCATTTCTTCTCAGAGAAACCTGCCTTCTGAATACCACAGTGACACAGTATGTATTCGGCAGGGCATTGGTCCCATGGCATTAGGCTCTGTCGCATCACATCAGTTGATGTGACTGACAGAACCCGACGTCTCATGTCACAGCAGGGCACGTCACCCAGCACTGTGAGTTACAAAGGCACACTTTCTGGCAAACTAAAATAAAGATGAATTGAAATGCTACTGGGTGGGGCAACTTTCTTAAGGTCTGCCTGGTTAGAGCAATCTAACAGCAAGCTGTATTTCTGACTGTTAATTTACAGTAAGATGGGCGAGACTTAATAATATGCTCCATGGTCATCAGCTGCTTCAATGAAAAATGATGATTTTATTAAAATGCATAAGGAGCTGAAGAGGCAATAGCTCCCTCAATAAGTACTGTGCATATATGAGAGTATTCAAGCTTGGCAAGTATTAAGCCAGCTATATGTGTTTGGATGCTGGAGGTGGTTATAGCCCCATACACAGGTAGACAACTGAATAAAATGCCAGCGGACACAGGAAAAATGGCTACAACTCTGCATTGCTTTTTACATTTGGGCTGCCTTGGACATCTCACACTCTGTATATGAAAAAGCTGCCAGTACCATACTCAGGGTGGGCATCTCTTTAAACTACAACCATCTTTTGCCTTTTACTGTCAGCCTGAAAGGTCCTCAGTGGGTCCTTAGGACAGCATTTAACTTCTGTTTGCCTTAGCAACAGGCATACTTTCTTAACCCAATTGTTGCTTCTTTTTTTGTCCTTGTTCTGACAGTTAAATGGAGTGAACAGCTTTCTTTCCTGCTTGTTCAGTGAGTGGTGGAAGAAGAGCAGGTCAGCCTTACTGCCTTAACACTCTGTACTGCTGAAACTCTGAAAATCATGAAATACAAACCTACATGTAAGCAAGTAGTTATGTATTATGTGATGCATATGTTTTACCTACTAATATAGCAGTGATAAGTATATTTTACAAGAATACTTACAGACAGCACTATGTTATCAATTGATATACATTTTCACCTCAGAGGTTTTGCTGTGCAATTAATCTTAGACTATTAGTGGTACAATTAGTTTTTAGTCTACAAATTGCACCTCACATTTGGCCTGGACACCTCGCACTCTCTTTTCCCCTACACTTAAATGCACAGTGCCTGTTCTCTGACACTTTTCCTTCATGCACACTTTTCTCACTCTTCCCTCAGACCCATGCCTTCAACCTCCTTCAACCACTCTCCTAAATATTTTACCCTTGGTGCTTCAGGATGTTTTCTGCTTCCCCCGTTTGTTTATTGCTTACTACTGCAACCATTGTCTGTGGAAATCAGGAGAGGGGCTCCTACTCTGAGTCAAGCTGAATTTCCTCACTGCAATGGGTGAAAGTGGCAGTAATCATCATTAGGGTGGTCAGCCTACCTTTCATTAGGAAAGCCTTCTAGAGAGAACCTCTTCTGAGGTGGGTTTGGCATTTGCCCCAGAGAAAACCAGGGCAGCAACTGCTTTTCTGGAAAAGGAACAATCTGGACTTTGAAACTGATTCTTTGAACTCAGCCTTTTCAAACAACAGCCAAGCCAAGCTCATGAGGCTTCTGGCAAAGGAAGCTTCAGGAGGGAGAGTGACCTTTTCCCACTCTTAGTTTGTTGTAAGCATTTAAAGCAGCTGAGGCTATTTGCCTTGATAACTGGTGACTAGTTGAAATCACTGTGTATCTTACTTTGTGTCTCATTAGAAATGCTGTTCTGTCAGTTTCCTTCCTTTATTTTCTGTTCTGATGGTAATCAGGATTTTATGTCATCCACCAATCATTGCATGCTAATTTGCAGTGCGTTAACCGAGTAAACATCCATATAAAAATAAACACAAACTTGGTTATATGTGACCATGATTAAACAATAATTTATTCCAAGGCTAAACTGTGATCTTAGCACTGGGCCTAGATCCTCTGTGCTATTGAATAGTTAGCATGGGGTTTTCCTTGTTTTGGACTTGTTAGCACTCCCGGACAGTGCCAGCCCAAGCAATTCCTAGGAATTTTTCAGGAGATTTTGGGGGTCACAGACTATTTCCAGTGGGATGAGGCTACCCTGTTGCAGGGATAAGAGAATCACAGAATGGGTTGGAAGGATCTTAAAGATCATCTTCCTGCCACAGGCAGGGACACCTCCCTCTAGATCTGGTTGCTCAATGCCTCATCCAGCCTGGCCATAAACACCTCCAGGGAGGGGACATCCACAACCTCTCTGGGCACCCTGTTGCAGTGTCTCACCACCCTCACAGTAAAGAACTTCTTTCTTATATCCAGAATAAATTTACCCTCCTCCAATTTGTATCCATTACTCCTAGTCCTGCCATCACATATCCTATTAAAAGTCCTACTCCAGCCTTTCTGTAGGCACCCTTCAGGTTTTGATAAGCTACTATGAGGTCCCCCCTGAACCTTCTCCAGGCTGAACAACCCCAACTCCTTCAGCCTGTCCTCATAAGGGAGGTGCTCCAGCGCTCTGATCATCTTTGTGGCCCTCCTCTGGACCTGCTCCAGCAGCTCAGTGTCCTTCTTATGTTGAAGGGTCCAGAACTGAACACAGTACTCCAGTTGGGGTCTCATCAGAGCCAAACAGAAGGGCAAAAACACCTCCCTTGTCCTGCTGGCCTAAGAGAGCTTAGGTATCATTTCAGTTAACAGAGGCAATTTGTGCTTGTTGGTGTCACTGCCACAGCATGATGCCCCCCCATCTGCCCAAATAGCCTGTGCAGAGGCTGCCCATGTTGGTACCCAATCTGACTCCAGAGCTGCATTGATTTTTCAGCTCCTGTCTCTGGCAGTGGTGGGAGCTGCCAGGTGTTCAGGGCTGTTGTCATTAGGCCAGACACACACAACTGTATTTAAGAAGCTGAGATTTGTAAAATGTTGATTTATGAGTTTCTGGTTCCACGAAGATATATGCAGAGAAATACAGAATGCAGTTTTGAAATTCAGCAGCAGAAAACAGATACAGAACAGTGATTTGTGAAACACTGCAGAACTGCACACTGAGAGGTGGAAATCATCACCCGAGCTCAGGCACCCCAGTGTGTTAAACCGACTACTTTGGTAGCAGCACAGACTGTAGTAGTATTTGTAGTGCAATGGATAAAACAGCAATTGTTTAACTTTGTCTTGTCTCAGACATTATGATCTTCAATGATAATCTATAAGGGAACATATAAACCAATTCCATAAGATATGGTGATTGTATCTCCTTTATGGTGTTTTGAAAGCCACTTGGATGATATATTCTATGATTGTATATGCTTTGCTTTACTATATAAATGTTCCAGAAAAGTATTTATGCTCAGAGCTACCCTATTAAAACATCAGGACAAAACATTATGAAGTTGAAATTACACCATAGCTTCACGCATATGTATGATGATACAGTCATCAATTATGTGAATTTATGACATTTCAAATTACAATTATATTTTTCCTAAATAGAAATTGTGTAACATTTAACTTTTTTCTGTTATATTCACCCTATCTCGTTGTTACAAGAAAACACATGTATTGTCTGGGTTTGGGGTTTTTTTCAACACATCATTTTAATACATTCCTTTTTGTTACAAATTGTCCAAAATATATACTCTAAGACTTTAAAATTACAGTCACACTTCCTGCATTTTATTTTCCAGTAACTGAACTTTTAAAAATCTGCCATAACTTTTTCAGATAATATTTTTTCATTTTTAGTAATTTATTTTACATTTTAGGTGTTCCTTTTTAGACAGACTACAGGGTAAAAGCCAATTGCAATTTAACTGACTTTCAGAGAAATTGTCAAAGGAATACCACTAGTATTCCAAAGCCTAGGGATATATTTCCTGTAGAATTTATTTTTTAAAAAAATTATTAATTTATCCCTAATTGATTTAAAAATGGTTATTTACAAGATGAAGAGTTTCTTTTTATAAAGTACCCTATTTTTCCTTGAATTATTTCAGTGTCAGAAAATTCTATTAAGCAGTAAATATAATTAGGAATCTGATTCCTTGAATTCAACAGATTGACCTGAATCTGATCTTTTCTCCTACATGTCAGAGTATTTGTAAAATTCCCTGGTGTTTCACCATTAGTTATTAGAATTGAATGTTCTTCTTTTCTTACCAACTAGCAGATATTTTTCTATGTCATGGAATTCCTTCAGAAACAACCTTCTTCAAAATAGCTTCCATCCTCTGTTCTTTAGAAAAATGTTTTTTGAAAAATTCAAATTGACTAACATTAAGCCAACTAATCCCAGTCTAGATGATGAAAAGAAAAAAACCCCATATTTCTTGTTTGTTGTTGATGTAGATTTTTTTTTAAGGTATCATGAACATCAGTATTACTTTAGTAGACTTAAGGTACCTATATTTAGAGCAAACTTTACCAGCACAAATATAATATTCCTGATGTTTCTAAAACTTACAACAGAAAGAAGAAAATCCAAGATTTGACTTTTCTAAGAAAAATCCAACTGGAAAAGGTCTTTAAGTGACCGCCGAGGAAAGATTCAAAGGTGTTAAGGGGATAGCCTTTTGAAAGTGAACTCTTAAAATGAGAGTTATGCACTGGAATTTTTAAAGCCCTACAAAGTGCTTTTGCTCTTTCGATATGGCTAATGTATCTCTCTGAAACAAATATCTTTAAAGAGCTGTTTCTGAATAATTTTGTGGAAGACAGAAATACCAGGTAGAAAGCAAATATTTTAACTAATTTATTAATTTACATCATGAAAAAATAAAAGGTGAGATTAAATTTGTTCTTGCTGTTCTTCCCCACTGCCATTAATATGACTAATAATCAGAAAAAAATAATTTTGTCACCCACAGTTGCAGGTAAAACACAAAAGGTCTTGCAAGATGGAGAGAAGCTACTGTCTCTTCATTATATTTTTAAGCACATATCACTGAAATAAAAATGAATGATGTGGTAAAGGATTATTTCAGTATGTGTTTGGGCTGACTGCATTTCTCATGAATGAATCATGCGGGTCATTCCAAATATGTGCTGACAATATCGCTGCACCACAAGAGCACAGATACTATCAACACCAGGCTTTCAAAAATCTTGAATCATGTCACAAAATACTAAAAGTGAGTTAAGACCCATGAAGTTTATTAAAAAAGAAAAAAAATAAAAATAAGGCTCCTAAAATTTTAATTTGCTTGTTTCTTTTTGATCGTGAAGCCTTAAAAGCCACATGCCTAATCTTTTTTATGGCTGGAATGCACCATAGTCAAATGAAAGTAGAGATTATGCTTTAAACACTTGCCTGCAAGAATTTGTTATTAGGAAAAAAATAGCCAAACACCCTGATCTTTGTAAAACTATCAATAAAAATGTAACAGCTGGAAATGCTGCAGTATAAATGCTAAGGCTTTCTGAGTAAATATGCTGCATTTTGTAGGTTTCTCCTATTTTATTAAGAGATTTGATTTTCTTTCTTCACTTGTAAAGCCTTAATTGGTGAACTTCTGTTTCATGAATTCAGATAAATTCAGTGGGGTCCGAGAGCACCTCTAAGAAGTGGTACAAAAAACCTAACCACGTCAGAAGCTGAAAATATTTAATCTAGATTTATAACCCTGCTGATGATAAGCAAACAAATTTTGCTTTGGTGTCACCCATGTGTGCATTTGTTGAGAGTGGATTTATGGGAGAGGTGTTGATGAACTGCAATCACCAACACCTTCCTGTATGTCAGACAGGCAAGCTTTAGCAGGGAAGGAAATCATTGCTGCTGGAGAAAAATTTCTCTGGAAGAGAAATTGAACTCTGTTCAATTGAAACACACCCAATGACCAAGAAGCTGCAACTGCGTGTTATGCCTGCTGTGTGGCTGGTGGTGTTTCACCTGCACCTCATGACTCCTGGTGAGGAAAATGCCCAGCTGAACCAAGGGCAGGTCAAAGGGATGGCAAAAGCAGTGCAGGCCAGCTCTCTGAGGTCTGATCTGCCATGTGGTCTCTCACTGGTGGAGTCCTGACACCAGTAATGGCATTCCCATATGGCATTCCCATTCTAAGGGACTGAGTTTCTTGGATCACATCCCTCTGCCAACATCCTCCCTCTTCAATACAGCCATGCATCTTTCTGTATTCCCTATCCTGGGGCATTTCTCACTGTCTACCTGACCACATGAAAAAGAATATCCTGCTAAGGAAAGGTATGCGTTTTACAAGAGGCAGCTTTACTTTTAAAAAGACCAATTCTCTTCCTCTGGATACTGTGAACCAAGATGGGAAGCTGATGCCTGCAGAGGTGACACGGCAGGGTAAGACACTCACAAATTATGAGGGCAGATGTCAGTTCCAAGTGACATGTTTTCCATAACCTACTGCCTCTCTTTGTTTATCCATCAAATACAATCTATAAAGCAACTGCTCATCTATTTAGTCTTGGATAGGGCATAGAAAAGCAAGTCAGACCTCAAATTTAGTTTGTCATTTGCCTTCTCAAAAGGACATGTGATTTATGTTTATAATAAAGTATTTGAAATGTCATTTAATAGGAAAACAAATGGCAGCAAGATTCCCACGAGCAAGGAGAGAGGACAGTGAAACTTTGAATTAAACGGTTTTATCTTCTCACACTTTAAGTTACATATTTTTATTCTAATTGTAAAAATTATCTGCCTTGACATATCTTTTCCATTATTTTTGTTAAAGGGTATTCATCAGCGGTGTTAATGATGACACAAAATTTTAATATATGCATTAAACATTTAAGTTTTAATATGTTAACATGACACAGGATGTGAATAATAACAATGTTTTATATATGAAGTGAAAACATATTTTATGTTGGAAATAGTTAGAATGCCTGGCAAGTGACTTATATCCATAACAATTTCATTTAAATATTGCTTTTGCACCCCATCTATCTTAGATGCAATTTTATAGTCCTTTTTAAAAATTCATTTCAGCATGACCTCTTAGAGGCTGCAACTTAGTGCCTCTAGCCTACATATTCAATTGCACTTGTACTTGTTCCTATTCAATTACCTTTCAACGTGCAGAAACCAGCAAGTGCCCAGACCTGAACTGCATTTAGCATTCTGGGACTCTTCAGGAATTCCAACTTCTGTACGGTTACACAGTAATAAGGGTAAAAGGCAAGAGGAAATCCATCAAATTGCTAAAATATGATGGCCGACCAGATTTGATTTAGGTCTTCATAATTTGGGACCTCTTGGAGCAGCCAGGTAGTTCCTAATATCAGATTACATCCCCTTGAATATCAGAAGATTACAGTGCATATATGCAACAGCTTTTCTTTCATTTCCTTATATTACACCTTCTGTCTTGAGGCTCAGCAATGAATGTCCCAGTAGCATTAGGAAAAGGAATATCTTTGAAAGTATACATCTTAAAAATATCTTTTAAAGGATACATCTTGGTGTTCTAATACACTTAAATGGGAAAGGGATTTACAAAAATCTGTACAAAATTTCCATTCTATACCAACTTATTATATGAATGAGTTGTGCTGAGAATGAAGCCCTATACACAGCATAAGTCCAAGCCTAATTTTCATTCATTTGGATATGATTTAACAGTCTTTGCTGTACCCCAAATGTGCACACTTTTAATCTGCTATAGGCTATGATGTAAAAACAAATTTAGAGAATAGGTAATGTATTGATACCACAGTCCTTTCTGAGTTGCAAACTGCACACCCTGTATAGTGCCTATTTCCATTATCCGGCTGAGAATTTTAAACTTGCCACCAAGCACATCTCTCACCTACAGTGTTGGACCGTGCCATTCAGCAGAGGCCTGGCTCCACACAACAACTTCTAGTAGATCTGAGAAGTCAAGGAAGCAGGTCAGGAACAACCCCAGGGAAGGGCAGCATGTACCTGCACATCTCACCTTCAAAAATTCTTCCTGCAACAAGGTTGAGGTTTTTTCTCTCTGCATCAAATTCCAGTTGAATGTGGTGGTGAGAGGTACTAGAAAACTCATCCTTTCAGAAACATATCTTAAGAACAAGTACAGAATATACAAATAGTAACATAAAGAAGGGATATATTTTTATCTTTAGAAATAAAAGCTTTAATTTGCTTCTGTGTTTATTTGTATCTTTTACTTGTAATATAAATATCTTGTACTGTAGTACAAGTATTTTAAATGATGGGATTTCTTCTACATGTTACACATGTATATATTTTTTTAAGAACAGAAATGCACAGGTCAACATTTATTTCGAGGAAATTATTCATTCTATTTATTTACTCTTTTTTTGTTATCTCATGTATAAAAAGAGTATGGATAAGTTTATGAGGGTCAAAAGGATTGTTCTGCCTCTGAAGACAATTCACCTATAGAGGCTCAGTAACTGATGGAAAATTGCGAAATGGAACTTCTTTTTTTCCTGTGGTGAATAATTTATGCTTGGGAATGGTTTCATCACCGAGAACTCTTCAAGTCATTAAACTGAACAGAAGAAAATGGGGTGAAGTCATCATCAGAGAAGGTCAATTTATGGAAATACTGTTATCTCTTTCACAGTATTATTAATACCTACTGACACCTCCATGTTCAGCGGGGCAAAGCCAATCATTAGCCTATAAGGTATAAGTAGGTTCTCAAACACATGCTCACAGTAAGAATATCGTTATTGTAAAAGTGATCAGAATGCAGCAGCTATGAGAAGGAGAGAAAGGTGGGAGAGGCAGCTCTTGGTCTCAAAAAACCACAGATATAAAATGTACATACTTTTTAGCAGGGTGCTAAAAAGTACCCTTGCCATGGATTTGCATAGTGCTACAGTCACCCATAAATGTCTATTACTACTTACGTGGAAGAAAATTTCAATGTCTGAACAGCTAGACTTTAGTTTCAGGAAGTATTAACATGGATAAGCGTTAAAAGGAAAGGCTATTTGACTCCCTTTGAAATGTGTGTAATTTTAATACTTGAAACATATTACTTACTCATATCTATTTAAAGCTCATTGTCACACAGGGAAAGTTTTCTCCTGTAAGTCCTACTATTGTCAAACCAAATGGCTTGCATGTAGATTATGGACATGTTAATTTTGCAAAGCATCTGTCATGGCACAAAGGTTCAGATAAGGCTACTTCCTTAGCAGGATTTTTGGCATCAGCAGTCATAAACAGTGCAAGTTAAAGAATTTGCTTAGCTGAACATGCCATTCCACTGCCTGAGCTGAAGAAGATGCAATGCTTCAGTGACAAGATTACATATAGTCCCTTTAGAAATTATACTGAAAATTCTACACACAAATTAATTTGACAGCATCTCACCTATGTAACATAATATTTAAAATGAACATATAATTGATGGACACAAATTGTGTATATTTAATTCCTGAGCCAGTCCCATCAGCTTTGACTTGCAATTTTTACAAGACCAGTGATAATCCAAGAGCACTTCTCTGTGATGAAACACAACAAATCTCTTTCCTGAACAACACAAAATTACTTGTAATCAATACAAATCATGTGTTTTATTTCAAAGGGAGATGAACTGCCTCTTCCTTTTTTGAGAAGGTAAAAAGAGTTTATCCAGAGGGTTTTTTGTGTTTTGAGATTTTTTTTGTTTGTTTGGAGTTTTTTAAATGGAGCCTTGCAAAATGGAAAGCAAATCCCAAATAAGCTACCTCACTGAAATAGTCAATGAGAGCTGCTGAATGCATTGAAGAATAGCAATGGTTTAAAGATAATTTTAAAATATGACTTTCTAAGTGATTCATCAATAGCACCAGAGAATTGAAAGGTATCTTTAAAAATCAGCTAGTCAATCTTTCTGCTTTGAGAGCAAGTAAAAAATACTCAGATCATCTGTCCGATTTTGTCTAATTTGTTCAGAGAAGCCTTTGATTATGAGCTTAAATAACCTCATAGGTAGTACTGCCAGTCCTCAACAACCTGTAAGATGGAAAGTTTTTCTTCAATATCTAATTTAATGTAATCTTATTTAATATCATCTAACTTCTTTCTCCCTTTTGAAAAATTAAACCAGTGATTTCTTTCCTACATTGGGTGAACACGGAGAGTAACTGATGACCATTATCTTTAACATCTTTTTACATATTAGAAGATGCTTACTGAATTGCTTCTCAGTCTTCTCTTTTCCAGACTAAACACACACATTTTTTTCACCCTTCTGCCACATATTTGAACCTCTTAAGCAGTGCTTCTGCTCTTGCCTGTACTCCAGTTAGTGTGCATCTCTGCCTTAAAGTGCCATACTCAAAGCCAGGAAGCATGTTTTAGCTGAAACTCTGCTACTGCTGCACAGGACCAGATAAAGAACTCCATCTATTACACAAGGCAGAACACTTAGCACACTCCAAAAGATACCAGCAAAGTATTCAAACATATCAGATTTTTAAATTCCCCATTACTGCCAGATTTGTTTATGCTTAGCCATCTTACATGTTCAGTCATTTTTTTTTTCCTTCCTAAGCATAGCTCTCATCAGAATTTCACATTGTTAGTTCTGGATTATTTCAGAAATGTTTTAAGATGACTGTGAGTGCTGATCTTGTCCTTCTAAGTGCTTGGAATTTCTCCTAGAAAGATGCCATCTGCCAGTTTTACATGTACTCCTTAATTTTTTGTCCAAGTCAGTAACATGACTATTCAGGTGACTGGATTGAGCACAAATCTGTTGTTCGAGTGTTATAGCCAGCTGCTAAAAATGATAAAGTTTAGGGTTTATTTTGATTGATATCCTTCAGCCTCATCATTCATTCAAAATTACCAATGTACCTCAACATACAAAGTCTTCAATCCCTATGATGTAATCCTTATGATTAAATTCCTTCACAAATGTCAGCATCCCCAAGTAGCTGCTACAAAACCAACATGTCTTTCATAAATCGCACATAGAAACAATAGTGCCATTGCGTTTCCTTTTTACTTTCTCTTCTGTCCCTTCCAGGAGAGAAATGCTAACTACATACGTCCTTTGTCATGTTCTCTTTCCCTTGATTTACGACACACCTTTGCAGAGAGGCTTGGAAATAACTTTTGGTTTTACCACTGAAATTATAGCTCGTGATCCAATAATTTCCCATATCATTTCAATAAGAAGAGGTAAAACTGCCATTAGCAGAGTTTCTGTACACCATGCAAAACGTTCATTCCTTACATGTAGCATATAGTAATTTTACAAAATGGGAGTGTGGATGAATACCTAAGTGTGACACTTGTTTTGCATTTGGGATTTGCATTCAGAGAAACGCATAGGACTGCTGGATCACAGAGCAGATTAGTTTAGAGTGCCACTACTTACTAACTTCACACATTAATTTACCCACATTGCCATCAGTAAAATTGTACAGAAATAATGTACCTAATTCGCTTAGGTGTTTTTGTAAGTATTACTGACTGACTGTCTCTCTGAGTGCTCAAATGCCTTTTCATATCTGGCCACTAATAAATAATGAAATGTAGATGTTGCTCTCAGCTTACCAGCTTTTGCTTTAGCATTGCCTGCATCCTGCCTGTCAACTGGATTTAGCATATTTGCATAATTATATTTCATTCATTCACTACTAGATTTTTTTTTTTAAAACAAGAAAGGGAAAACCAAACCAAACAAGGAAGCAGGGAACAGCCTATCTGCATGAAGCATTTAAATGCATCCTGCTAGGCATGTTTGAGCAGATCCTATTTATGCATTTAGTTTGAAAAAAAGTAAAACATTTAAGGTAATTAAAATAATTCTGAATTCAATTTTAAATCCTGCTGGCATTATTTAGTATTCTATGAGAACTGCCATGCAAAGAAGGAAAAAAAGAAGGGGGAGGGTAAATAATCTTCTCTCAGTACAATGAAGTAGCCCTAATGCTATTGAAATAAATAAAATATTTTGGGGTCTTCTGGAAAAGCAGCAGACAACTTCAAGTTTTTGCATAGGCCTGGTTATTAAAGGAATCCATAGCAGTCCAGTGAATAAGAAGACTTTTTAATTGCCAGGTTGATAGTAGCTGAGGCCATGTAATAAAAGTTTTCTTTTTCCTGAATTGGAGATTGGAAGCTCAGGACAAATCATGCAGCAACAGAATTACTTCCATCATTGCAAACTATGTAATATTTTTGCAGGGACGTACGCACAGGCACAAATACACAAGAAAAAAAGCATATCTTTACATAGATATGGAGTAAGGATTATGGAGTGTAAATCTAACAGTGAGACAAAGAGCACTATCTTTTCAAGGAATACAGATAGAATAAACAGAGGAGAGGAGAAAAATTTAAAAGCAAAGGGCAAAAAATATGGAAAATCTAAGATTTTTTTTTCCTTCCAAAATCTTCAGGTCTAAGGTTGGTTAATTTACTTACAGAGATTGAAAACAATGGCTACAACAGAAATGTAGAAAATGGGCAGCCTCTCAGCATCCTTTACTTTAGAATAACACTTGGTCTGGTCTGTCCTTCCACCTTCCTGATGAGAAAAACTACACCTATATTAATACAGCTTCCCAACAATTTCTTAAAAATTTCTACTGATGGGTGAAATTCAACAGCTCCTCTTGATAGTGAAAGTTTTGCCCTGATGTCTAAACCTAAGTGTTTCTTACTTAAAATGACTTTTTCCTTGGACTTTTTCAAGTGGACTTGAAAAGATTTTTTTTCACTCCTTTGTAAATCAGCTAGATTGTTATGTTTCCCCTTAGTTTTCTTTAGGTGTTGCTTTCAAACCCTCCCCCACCAGGCTTCCAGGCTTTCCTTACAGCCCTTATGCTCTGGGTTTCTCACCATTTTCATTGCTTTCTCCTGGCTTCCCTCCAGCTGATTTGAATTTCCCTACCTGTACCTCCATGCCCTTTGGCACCTAGATGGCCCGTCACACATCTTCTGTTAAAATCTGACAAATCTGAGTGATTTCTTTGAAAGCCGTAGGCAGTGCCCATCCAAGGAGGTGACGTTATGAACTGTTTCAGTGACATAAAGCATGTTTTTCTTCAACAGCTTGTTTGCTATGTATCTGTCATTGTTTACCAAGGGATTTCAATGTCTATTGAAGAAGAGGCCCTGACATTTTCAGCAATTACAACTTGGTTCAAAATCTAGCTACTCACCACTCTCCATATTAAGCACAACTATGAATGAATACTTTTATTTGCTCTAAATAAACCAGGGAGAAATAATACTGAATCTGGAACTGAGATGAAAACCCTTAAGAGAAATTTCAGTTTAGCATTTTAGGATTTCAAGGTCTGTCATGGCTGATTTTGAATAGTTTCTAACTGGAAGTATTGAGTATTAAATTTATTTTCTGAAACATAACTGGGGAAAAATGATATTGTGGGATTTCAAGGGCATTGTATCTTTGGTGATCAACATGAAATACTTTGCATTTACCAGTAAGAAATTTGAAATTAATTAACACACATTTATTTTAATTGCCACTCTTGGAAGTTCAGTATGCTTATGAAAGTTGAGTGCAGCTCTTTCTGGCTCACACACATCACTACCCATTACCCAGAGCAAGCTGAGGCATGGAATAGATTCAAATGAGGTTCATCACAGAAACTGGAGGGAAAGATTCTCCTGCTATAAATTAGCTAATAATGTATTTGACAATACAGAGAGCTAAATGAATGTTTCATGTCTAACAAACAGCTGTATTTGCACTCCTACAGATAATCGGTGAGCACTCAACCACAATTAATAGATTGAATGAGGCTGATAGTTCTTCACCGTAAGACTAAGTCAGAGTATATTAATGTAACATACGGTCATACATGTGCCCCAGAAATGTGGGACACATGTGCCAACCATCCAGCCATGCTGATCTTTGGTTCTCTGTCACCTTGTTCACAGTGGATTACTGCTGACAAGTTGTACGTCCAGCTTGGCTGGATTCAGCTAGGGGATCTGATCTTTTGTGATGCCGCACACTGCTCTAAGTGATACAGACTGACGACTGCAAGTCAGCACTTCGTGGGAAATGCTCAGGAAATGGCAGAAATAAATCCAGGGGCAGCCAACTCTTGAGAGGAGACAGGGTAAGCAAGAAGTGACACAGAGTGCTCCCCAACTCTGCTCTCTGATTTTGTCCAGTTGCTCCTGTCATTAAAAAATACCACCAAAAGGATGCAAAAATCATAATTAATTGCCAAACTATGTGTGGGCCTCCTCCTGTGGTTCTAGGCATGAGATTGTTGTGGCAAATTTAAGAAGAGGGCGATTTTTTGGGTTGTTTTTTGTTTTCTCTTTGTACAAACTGGACCCAATCTCTGCAGGCTCCAGGGTTCTATTGTTCATTTTATTAGCCTTTCCCAAGAAATGTAGATTTAACCATTGAGGAGAAAGAGGCAAATAGTAGTGTTTCTCTGGAGAATCAACTACAGGACAATTATGAAGAAAAAAAAAGTGAGGTCTGAAATGCTTCTCTTGTTTTACTCTCTTCACTGCCTAGGTCTACAGCTCACAAGTACATGTTCTGTAGGCAGGCATGCACCCACACCACACAGCTGACTGTGTATAAATCTCCCATGGTTGGCAGAATAGTTAATTTCCATCAGCTTGGCTCCCAACACTCACTTTTCCATGCATGTAGAACAATTAAGAGTCTCCAGTGCAAGACTGGAGTCCCAGTTGCTTTTTATGTGGATGTGGGAAGACTGAGAATGCCAGGCTCTTGGGCTTGACTCCAGAACAGCAAAATTTAAGCTCAGGAATTCCAATATGGAGCAAATAGAATCTTTCACATATGTGAAGATTTTTTCCGGAAGTTCAAAACCTGGTTAAATTGTCCATTTAGACAGCACATACATTTTGTCACTATGAAAGTAAACCAGCTGTCTTTTCTCTTACAGCTACTGATAAACCAGACTTTCCATTGTTCTTTCACTTTTTCACTTTTTTTTTACAACTGCAGGCAGTTTGCATGACATTTTCCTGTGCAGGTAAGGTGATGGCCCTCTAAGCTGTGAAAATCTAAGAATGAATAAGCAGGCAGCTGTAGCAATTGTGTCTGGAACTACTTCATTTACTTGTGTTATGAGATGGGAGTAGATGAAGAGAAGGAATATTTAAAGAAAGAGTATCAAGATGACAGGTCTTGGGCAACCCAAACATCTAACAAGGAAATAAACTTTCCCCTTTAAAATTTAACTAGGCAATATAGTGTATATTCATAAAGTTTGGAAGTTTGGAAGAGTTAGACTGAATGTCTCACAGTGCAAGGAAAAGGGAGCCCCTGATTGAACTTCAAGATAACCAATGAACCTCAGATTGAAATATACCTAAGCAATAAGGCCCAGAAGACATGGAATTTGAAGAGGAAGTTTCTCCAAATGGTAATAAGAATATGCAAAGCTATTACACTTTATTTCTGAAAGATGGATTAACCTACACAAAGTTGGGTGTGAACATTTAATTCTTCTAATTTAGAGAGATGAAGATGAGAATGATTCCCATCTCAGAGTGCCAGTGAGCAGGTGCTATAGAAGTTGTGATGTGGATCTGATGTTTTCTGGCAATTCATCTGTTTCCAAAAAACACTGTCACTGAGGAGAGATTTAGTTCTGCATGAGAGCATGGTTGCCAGCACCAAGGAATGGAAGGAAAAATATCTGGCAGAAGTGTCAGAAACTGATGAGACCACTGAACAGTCAGCAGTGGCTCTGGCTCAGGATGTGGAATCACAACCATCAGGAATCTCCAAAAAATGAGCCAGGTTTTGTAGTATTTTTTTTGCAAAATCTGGAGAGTTCAGTGACCTTTCAAGCTGAGGCTCTGATTCTGGAAAGAAGTGGCCATGTGGCTGCCTACGATCACAGGAACATAATGCTTTCCAGACTCCTGGATGCAGCCATTTCCATTTGTTCCTACATTCACATGCCCACACATAATAGTTTGTTCCTGACTGCTACAGCTCCAAACAAAGCCCAAGTTGAGATTAAAGCGGGATGTTGAAGCTGCCCACTGCCTCAGAAGAAGCAACCACTGAAAAGCTGCCATTATTTCCCTGCTAACAGAGCATAAGGATTCCAGTACAAACCATTGTTTTGGGCATAGTTACTTACAAATACATAGTAAGACGTCATGTCTTAAAACTCAAAGCTTTTGAGTTTTCCTACACAGACAAGCTAGTGTAAGAGGAAAAATGGATGCAGAGTCCACAATTACATACTGGGGTAGTAGCTGAGACAAAAATACACCTGTCTCAGCATTCAGTCCAATCCCCCTGCACCAGGCTGCATACCAACTATTCATAGCAAGTACAATTTTAGCCAGAAAAAGGCTTTGAAAAGTGTCTCATCTATGTGTGTCACTGGAATATTACTAAAAACGGCGTTTACAAAAATGAAACAAAAAACTCCCATGTTTTGAGCTACAATGTTTGATTTTTTCATGGTCAGAAAATAGGAACTCCCTGTGCCATTTGCTAAAAAGGAGGGCATAGACCCCATAATACCTTTAAATCTTATTTCTTGTGAAAAGGAGCTCTTACTATTTTTGCTTCTTATCTAGGCCAAGTTCTGAAATCCTTGTAAAAACCAAAGGCTTAATAATGAAACAAAAAATAACTGGTAGCTTTATTTTTATATCAAAAGGAAAGAAGGATTAAAAATACTAACGTGTCCAACTGAGCATATTCCAGTTCTCTTCCCCATGGAAAAAGAGCTTCTAAAGATTAGGAACCAGCCTGTGTTGCTTGGCACATAAGGACCTATGACCTTGACCACGGTCATGTCACTCTGGCTGAGATCCAGCTGTACTCAGAGGGTGCCTGGCTTCATCAGAACATGCAGAATAGGATTGGTCATTGACACAATTTAACCAGTCACTTCTTATTAGCAATTGTTTTCATTAGAACCATATAAAAATATGCAGAGATGCTGTCATCACTATGTCCTGAATTTACATGCCTTCTATTAGTCTGTTTATTCTTCATGTTCTTTCTCACATTGCTATCACATTTACACAAGAGGAGAAGAAGAAGTTCAAACTATGTTTTAAATATTATAGGCTTTGTCTTTTTTCCCTTTTTTTTTTTCCCAAGAATTAATCTTTTAGTTCTGCATGAAATGTTGCTAAGATACTGAGTACTTGGCAGACAAAAGGTTTCACAGTTTCGAAATTACTGGTAGCTCCCAGTAATGTGCTATGTAGACAATTGGAAGAATTTCATATGGGAACCTCTGTTTGCTGCTGCTCTCTGCAAAAGTAGAAATTCAGTCAGTTATCTCACTATTCACTATTAGCCCACAGCCTTGTAGGATCCTGACAACCATATAAGCCATGACCATACTCCCCTGGATATCTTTGTACCCCAAAATTAAGGTGTTCCCTTCCCTAAGCTGGTTGCTGATTTTCGTAGGAGCAGACACATAGTTCTGTGCAACCATGTATCCCTCCAGCTGATATTAATGAAAAAGGTAGGGTTTTGGGATGGAAGAGGAAAGAAAGATGGAAGATAAAGAGAAGACAGGAAGGGAATGAGAAGAATCCTAGGGTTCACCCATGCAGCTCCTCTGAATCATGAATGATGAGCAAGTTTGGATGACACTAGCTGACAAATATTATTTCAGAGGTTCTTTTACTTGCTCTGGCAAAACTATATTGCATTCTGAATCCTTCCAGATCTCTAATTAAATTCCAGAAGGTGTTGAAGAGGACTTTGTTATATCCTGATCTTTCTGTAAAATGCATAAATTCAATTATTCCTTTAGAAAACTCTAAGGAAAGCATACTTACGGTCAAAACAATCTCTAATACATTAAAAAAAAATTCAGAAAGCTTATAGTCTATATCTGTGGTGACCACTTGGTGTTTTGGGGTTTAATACCACATTGAATTATTTAAGCATCTTGGAAAGACCATCCAGTATGTCCTTGAAGAGATATTTACAGATACCTCATGCAAAAATGCACACACTCAGACACATACACACACATCTTATTGCTATAATTCATTCATGAAAATGAAGATGGAGATTTAATGAAAATATTAACATATTAGCTTTTACTACATCCTTTCTATTTGTTCCCCATGATTAAAATGTACATGGTAACATGAATGTACAAATATGTTATTTCTCCTCACTACTGTAACTTCAGTGTCTACTACCAATTGCAGGAGTAGAACTAGGCTGAAGAAGAGAAAGATGTTTCCTTATGATTGAGGGTCGATGGCCCACTTGAGAGAAAACCTTGAAGACCACAGACATCCCTTCCAAAGTATAGCATTCCCTGTATTCCCCCTGCACATTCCATTCTGAACTTGAATATAATTTAACCACTATTTTCTGAATATTTAGTTTGCTACAGTTTACCCGCTGTTACTTGCAGCTCTAACACTGGTAACTATTTCTAGGTACCTTTCTCCTGCTGGCTAATATTTTGCCTGCACAAGAACCTCATCTTTGCTGATGCATCAGTCCTACAGGATGTCAGCAGAATCAGCCAGAGATGAATACTTCCAGGCATATCTCCTGATCTCCTGTTTCTTACAGCTGGAATTTTGTTACCTTCCATGTACCCTCTGTAGAGCCTGCACTCTTGCTGCATTTTCATACCTTGAGGTTGTGATAACATTATGAAACAGAGTATATGTTAAGGAAAATGGAAAACAACTATCCAAACAATTTGCTTCCTGGAAGCCTGGAAGAGCCTATCATTAGAGCTAGACTGTCTGCATTGATACAATGCCAGAACCTCTGTCCTACCTGCTCTAATCCTCAGTGGAGAATAAAGTGAGGAACTTATCTGTTCCAAAAGGAAGATTTTAATGCCTCAGAGTCTTCAGGAGCATCTGGAATCACTGCCTATCCACAAGACCAGCTCCAGGAAGAAAGTTTGTTCCCTTTTGACTTTTGCTAGCACTTTGATATTTATATGCAAGAGATCATCCTGCACCAGAGGAGATCCCTGATGCAATGCCCTTTAGATTAGAGATTTGCTCATATTTGGACTACAGTCTTCTTTATGTTTGCCACATTGAATTGTTATGTCATCTAGCCATCCTAGTATGATGTGTTTCTTGGTCTGATCTTCTATACCAGGTAGAATAATATTTAACAGATATTTTTCCTCTAACAGGTCAGTAAAAAGATCTAAATGTTGTGAGCAATTGTCCTCAACAGACTGTTGCAGTGGAACCCAGAAGCAGCTTGTCTTATAAGGGTCATTTGCTCACATGCAGTAGGCCTAGCTCCTTGGAGAAGCAAAGGGTTTTCTCTCCTGTTGCCATCAGGACAATCAGTCTGGTTGTCTGCAGCCTTCTCAAATGCACTTGGAAGAAAGGTATGCTGGAAGCAATCTTTCACTAGATAGCTTAAAGGGAGAGTTAAGGTGGAGCTAGAAAATCTCTGAAGAATGGGTTTGCAAGATTTGCACCTCTGAAAGTTGTTTTTATTAGTATTAGCATATACTCTAACCCTGAATCATAAAAAATGTTCTTGACAAGGCCATAATTCCAAATAGCTTTGTACACCATCCTTCATTCATTCAGATGATAGAAAGAAAAAGACATGGGCTCTGTTACTCTTATTTCTGAAATAGCCTTTAGATATGTATGGAATACGTAGAACAGCAGAGCAAATGTAGGCCTTCTGTGATAGTGTATAAATTTTCATAGATTCATAGAATGGTTTGGATTGGAAGGGACCTTCAAGATCATCTAGTTCCAATACCCCTGCCATGGGCAGGGACACCTCCCACTAGACCAGGTTGCTCAGTGCCTCATACAGCCTGGCCTTAAACACTTCCAGGGAGGGGACATCCACAGCCTCTCTGGGCAACGTGTTCCAGTGTCTCACCACCCTCACAATAAAGAAATTTTTTCTTATACTCAGCCTAAATCTACCCTCTTCCAATTTGCATCTACTACTCCTAGTCCTGCCATCACATATCCTATTAAAAGTCCTACTCCAGCCTTTCTGTAGGCCAACTTCAGGTATGGATAAGCGAATTTTGGTGGAGTAAGATTTTCAGTAGAAATTAAAAAAAAATTTGCCATATGCATTTCCTCTGGTTTTCCTAATCAGTGGCTTATTTTAATTTTTACTGATTTTTGTATAGAATGCTATATACCACAAATATTTATGATACAATAAGCTTTAAGACAGAAGACAAAAATATTAAAGAAACTGGTCTTCACTATTTAAAGATTCCTTGCATAGGAGACACAGTGCAGTAGGATGATATCACTGAGAGAATCAGAATGATGCATGTTTCTGGATTTAAAATTTTATAAAATTTAGTGGTAGCCAGCTTTTAGGTTGGAATTTCTGTAGATTTTGGAAAAGGTTAGTTTGACCTGGGCTAGATGTAACATTGGACAAAAGTCAGATATGGCTCAGACTCATGCAAACTATTTATGACTTCAAGTTTTGGTCCATCCATTTGCAGAAACAAACATTTACTCCTGAAGTGGCATTAAGAAAAGGTCCTATTATCCTGTAGAATACATTTGCGTCTAAACAAAATGAAGTTTACAGAAGTATGATATATCTTCAAAGAGATCCGCTTCCATCTAATTGGTCACTAGGAGTACTAACTCAAATCTGCAGTAAATTTGCTATGTACATACATAGCATAAATACGTATCAAGATGATTTAAAAACCCCAAAACATCCTGCTTGTTTCATTGATACGGCTATATACTTCCTCTATAGAACTGGGCCTTTTGCTCTTTCTTTTAGATGGCCTTTTTCATTGAGTGAAATGCCCACTTTTAGGGTGTAGGAATAATCAGGTACAAGTTGGGAAAAAGCCTGTATCATGGTAATGGGATGACTCCTTTCAAAACATGACTAATTTCACAGCTAGGTCTGTGCCAAGCATTTCTACTTAGTCTTGAAGACACTTGCAGTAACACTTTGTTTATGCAGGGTTAATGATTACATAGAATAACCATGTGATGGACATTTCCACATATTTCAAGCCTAGATGGGATGGCCCACAGCTTCCTAGAGATGTTAAATCTTAGAGGCAACTTTCCATTGGAAGTTGCTTGCTGAAGGCTATGTCAGACGTGCCCTGTACTAATGGCTGACTGCTGGGCTGTGCTCACATCTCCTCAGGACAATAGAGCTGTTTTCCTTCTTTTTTTTTTTTTTTTTTGCTATAAACCAGATTCAGCCTGGTTGCATTAAATTCTTATGTTAATGTTCCATTAATTAGCTTTCCTTTCTTTATATTCGGTCTTCATTGTTCTGCTTTTACTTTGTTTCACTCCCCGTACAATTAAAATGTTTAACATTGTTCCTTCCTGTGGTCAGGACACATTCGCTTACGTCCGTGTCACTCCCAACCCAGGCAGAGGCCAAATGGAAGCAATTAAAGCCAGGAACCATGTTGGTCTCTCCCCAGCTCTTCACCAACAACCCACCCCCGCCACTGCCGCCCAGGCCCTACGCGGCGGCTCTTCTCCCGTGGCCTTTGCCGTTCCCCACGCCGGTGCCTTCTCCAGGGACCAGCGCCAGTAAATGTATATAAAATAATGTGTTTAGGCGCATGTATTTATTTATATCTCCACGCTTCTCCCACCTCCCCGCTCTAAAGAGCTGCCGCCGCCGCCTCCCGGCCGTTAGGTGGCGCCTCAACACCACCCACCTGCGCAGGGAGGCGGACCCAGCCCGGCCCGTTCAGGCCCGGCCCGTTGAGGCGCGGCCCGAGGCGGTCGGAGCTGGCGTGAGGCACCGCTAAGCACGGCCAGAGCTCCGCGCCTTCCTCTTTTGGCACCGTTTGGCCTGTTTCGCCGCCGGCCTTCGTTCCGGGCTTGTGTCTCGCCGTCGGCCGGGTCACACAAAAGGCGCTGTCAGCGCAGCCGTGGCATTGCGATCGCCTTCCTCGGACCCTCGGCAAGGCGTGTGTTTTGAGAAATGAAAAAAAAAAAATATAGGAATGAGCTAAACTTCTGGTTGTTTCTTGAGGGTGAGCTTTTCTGAAGAGAGGAGCAACAGGATGGCCCGCAAAAGGACAGCTGAGGCTAGCCCACCCGGCCTGACAGGATCTGTCGAATGGTTTGGGTTGGAAAGGACCTCAAAATCATCCAGCTCCAAAGCCCCCGCCATGGGCAGGGACACCTCCCATCAGACCAGGCCACCCAGTGCCTCAGCCAGGACTCACAGTGTCTCATCCAGCCCGGCCTTAAACACAAGGAGGGAGCACCCACAACCCCCCCAGGCAACCTGTCTCAGTGTCCCACGTGTCCTTCAAAGGCCATCACGTCCAGCACTCCCGCAGTGAGCAGGGCCTTACTGCACTAGATCAGGTTGCTCAGAGCCTCATCAAGCCTGGCCTTGAATCTGTCCAGGGATGGGGCCTTCACCACCTCTCTGGGCAACCTGTTCCAGTGCCTCGCCACCCCCATAGAGAAAAACTTTCTCCCAATGCCTAACATAAACCTACTCTGCTCTAGTTTAAAACCATTGCACCCTGTCCTATTGCCACGTGCACTGGCAAATAGTCCCTTCCCAGCTTTCCTGTAGGCCCCTTCTGGGTACTGGTAGGCCGCTATGAGGTCTCTCCAGAGCCTTCTCCTGCCTGAACAGCCTCAGCTCTTTCAGCCTGCATTTGTAGTCCTTACATCATCCTCGTGGCTTTCCTCTGGACCTGCTCCAACAGTTCCATGTCCTTGTGCTGAGGGCTCAAGAGTTGGACATAGTACTCCAGGTGGGGTCTAATGAGAGCAGAGTAAAAGGGTGGAATCACCTCTCTTGACCTGCTGACCACAACTTCACTGATAAAGCCCAGGATACAGTTGCCCTTCTGGGCTGTGAGTGTGCACTGCTGGCTCATGTCCAGTTTTTCTTCCATCAATATTTCCAAGCCCTTTTCCCCAGAGCTGCCCTCTATCACATCACCTCCCAGTTCGTATTGGTAACAAGGACCTGGCCCATCCCACGTGCAGCACCTTGCACTTGTCATTGTTGAACTTCTTGAGGTAAAAAAGGTGATGAGAAAAGTAAGGGTGGGAAATTAAAGATTTTAGAACAGCTAATTTTCTACTTTGGGCGTGTTTGTTTTTTGCTAAACACGGAGGTTCATTAAAACTTGCTGATAACATCAAGAGATTTATTTAGGGGTTTCTGTGTTAGTGCCCGTATCAGTTTATGAAGTATCTGTATGGTGAGATAATCTACTGGAAAATGTGTGAGGAATTTAAATATCAAATATCCATGTTTGGGAAGCAGGCAGGAAGGTGGTGAAAACAGTAAATGTGCTCTTCTGCCTTTTTTGGTTCTTTGTGGTTTTGGACAGTTTAAGTCATGTTTGGCAGAAGCTCTTTGGACTTTAAAGAGCTTACTGCCCAGTGGCAAAAAATACTGGTTCAGTTCATCTCTCCTTGTTGAAAAATCTCTTCTGCAAGCGATACAAACAGTCATCCTGAAATGGTGGAATATTTCTAGAAAGAGAAAAATGTTTCTTTTCTGACATCTCCTGCTTCATTGATTTTTTATTACAGCACTGAGGTTAAAAATAATGATTGTCAGTGACAGCTTCTTTGCTGCTTGCTCTTTGCTAGTGGTAATTTCAAGCATATTTTATTTTGCTTTATTTCTCCCCACCCGTACAGACTCCCAACATTTTTGTCTTAAATTTAATGTGAATAAACTATTTGTAAAAAGCCTCCTAAGAAAAGTTGAGGGCTGCAACATGCCAGCATAAAAGATAGCACCAAGCCAGGCTGCCTTTGTCACTGCTACTGCTGCTGTCTTGGCATCTGTTGATGGAGAACCACTCCAAATCTGAGGATCCCTGCCGGGGTGAGATATGGCCACTTCCCCAGCAACGGACCAGGCGACACTGGTGCCAGAACGCTGCGACCATCTGATGCAAGTCGCTCCTAATGAAAGTCCAGCATGGGGCTAAATGAGTTTCCTCCACTGCTGGGTGAGGGGCTAATGATAAAAGTGCTCCCTGGGCTCGCTGCTGCTGTCAGTAGCTTTGTCAGGGCATATGGCAGTTGGCTAACCGCAGCTCTTGTGAGGCTTCCTCTCGCCGCCTTAACTCTGGAGTTGGCCAGTGGGCTCAGATGAGAGTCCCCTGCCCGCTTGCCTGAGGGGCATGTGGCTGCGTGGGTGCTTGCCGGGGAGCGCAGCGAAAGGGCAGGGAGTTGCGGGGCAGCATTATTTTGGCACCTGGCAACTGTTGTTATTGCTGCTTGGGAGAGCACAGCTCACATGAAGTCCGTACGGGTTTGCGGTACGAAAGGCTAAAGACATGCTGCTTAACGAGGTGAGCTGCACTCCCCTTGCATGCAGACGTGCTCTGCTGCCTGCCCTGAGTGTGTGGGCTGAAGGCATTCTGCATTTCCAGTCGCAGTGTTCACCGTTTTATTAATGTAAAAGAATAAAGTAGTAAGAGCAATAGTAGTAATAATAATTAAAAACAAACAAACAAAAAAAAAGGACTCTTGTGTCCAGGAAGTTCCAAGCAGCTCGGAAAATATAATTTAAAATAATGAAATAAAAAAGGTAGATTGGATCTTCTGCTATTAGACCTTTCATTAGAGAAACCAGGGAAAAACAGGATGGAGAGGGGTAGATTAAAAAAACCCAAAAGGCAAATGCACACATACATGCAGGCACACACACATGCAAAACACGGGCATTCACACAGACACACAAGAAAGAAAACCCAAGTCGTTGTAGGCATAAGTGCTTGCTTGCTCTCTTTTATTCTTACAACAATTTCTTCCACCCCATTTTTTTGTACTTGACATTAAATGTGAGACCTGTAATTTCTTTTCCTCAAACGCAGTAGCAGCAGCCTGTTCTCTGCACCTGTTGGTTTTATGATTTGCTTCTCAAAACAATTCCTTTGTTGTTGAGACATGATCTGAATGTCAGGCACTGCTGAATCAGCTTGTAAATAGAAATGGAGGTGGGTTCAATCCATTTTCCAAAATAACCTCCCTCTTCATGCCTTGTATGGCTTGCCCCTTTCCAGCATGCTTTATCCCTCTTCATGTCTTGCTACTTGATTTCTCTGTTCTTTTTGAATACTTCTTCCATCTATCACCATTATTTCCACATTCTTGTCTTATTCTCTTCTTACTTTATTCCCCTGGGTGCCCTCCTCAACATGTTCTCAACAGCTTAGATAACAGCAGAGGCATTCATAAGTGAAATGTTTAGTTAAAACATAGTAACCTTGCCCTTGAGATGCAGTCAGGGTAGGTCAAAACCATATAAGACTTTTTTTCAGAGACCTTTAATTATAGGAAGTGCTTGTGAGTGGTCTAGTGCAAGTGTGAACAACTGAGAGACTGCTTTAAAGCTTGGGCAGCGTGGTCACTAATCTTCACTGACCACACGAACTCCATGGTGCACTGAGAGCATAATTCCCCAACAGTGAATTAGGCTGGCTTTTTGAGTATAAAGACAGAAAGCAGCTCAACAGAGGGGCATTATCTGTAACATTCTACTTAAAAGAAAAGAAAAAGAAAATACAAACGAGAAAACCCCAATGGAACAAAACACAACCTTATGATTGCAACCACTGTCCATTTTCTTTAAGTTATATGCTCTTCCCAGTACAAGTCCTCAGTCATGATTTTAACATGCTTTGGGGATCTGTCAAGGAAATATGTATTTGTAGTTTGTATTTGTATGGCACACTTGATGTCTGTGGATCTCAGAGTACTTTAAGCTTGTTTATCATGTAGACTTTCAACACCCTTGGCAGGGCAGGTTGTTTCAAAGACTGGGCAGCTTAGGGGTTGAGGCTGTGGTTTTAGAAAATTTGTTACTGCCAAGATCTCTTCGAAGATCTGTACCTGAATGCTTAAGGCTCTATTGAAAAAGGGGTTTATGTGCCTTAGCAGATTATTTAGTTTCTCCCTGGTATTAATGTCAGTCTTGAAAGCCAGTAGGTGTTCTGGGTAGGTCAGGGTGGTCAGACAAAGGTCCAGAAGTCTGATGCATTTTTCTGGCATATGTTGCAAGTTGTTCCAGTTACCTTTTGAAACTAACTTACATCTTTGGATCAAACCTAAACATTTGCAAGCGATTCATGTGAGCTTCAGGTGATCATTCTGCTAGTAGTAAATTTAACCAAATATGCTTTTTAATGGATTTTGCTGTCACTTAATGTAAGTTTTTGTCAATCACATGGCAGGGAAGCTCCATCGAGTACAGAGAGCTGTCCCATTGGGCCTGTTGCTCTGATAGCATATTCAAGCAATATACTTTTGAAGTGAACTGAAATAAAAAGGATTTTTTCTGTGGAAAAAAAATCCATTTTTTTCTGGTAAAGATTTTTAATCTGTTGCTGATAGTTCTATACATATTCTGTAGAAACTGAACATGAGTTGTGGGTGGCATTCAGTACCTTTGAGAGGCAATGGAAGAAGCAACTAAGGGGGCTTAGTACCCTGTGAGATATTCTCAGAGAAGTCAGGTGCCAGCAAGGCCCTACCTGCCCAAGGACAGCCCAGCCACAGATGAAAGGTGTGTGAGGCCAGCTGTGTTTCTGGGGATTGCCAGGGGGTCTGTTAAAAGCTCATCTCAGTACAGTCCCACGTTTTATTATGTGTGCTGTTACCATATACTGCAGTCTTCCCGAACAGTTCAGGTGTCTTAGTGCAGGTTGCATCCAGTTAAGAGGTTGTAATCTGTCTCCAGCTCCTGTTAAGAAAAGATCACTTTTAGGAAGCACAGTGCTTACACAATCTGTGTATTGAAGAAAGGGGAGAGATTTTGTTCAAGTGAACTTGGCCTGTTAGTTCAAGTTTATATAAAGACTACAACGTAGTTAACTTCTTGACATAAACTAAGCTAGCTGAATGCCAACAAATGATAGTGATTGCTAGGGAGCATATTTGAAGTGCCCTAAAAGATGCTGTGATTCAGCTAAAATCTGAGGTTTGTCTATGGAAAAGGCTGCCCAAAATATCTTCCATTCAAAAGAGGTTTCAAGAGAAAATTTTCAATATGATAAAAATTTAAATAATTTGAAATGTACTTGGTTAGAGAAATTTTTCTTGTACGTCACTTTGACTCAAAGCATTCTTTAATTTATAAAATGTCCAGTTTTTTCCTTCACCTTTGTAATTTTTTCACCATTTTCTGAGTGTTTCAGGATATGTGGTAGCATACCCACAATATTTTGCTTTTTCATTTTCTCTTTCAAAGTCAAGGGAAATTTGAAAATTAAGTAGAGAAATATGTAAACAGGAGAGGGCAGGAACACAGGTGAAGATAAGAATAACAGGAATATATCCAGGGTACATGCATTTTATTGCTAACCTGGAAAAGATAAGAGGAAGAAAGAGGGGGTAAGAGGAGTCTGATTTAATATTGTTCTTTTATATACACAAGTAAACATTACATTCAGAAAATAGAAATTGAATACAATTTCAAAATTTCCAGCCTAAAATGTTTGGAAAAAAGTCTCAAACTAAATTTGTCTCAGAAGCTGTTTTCAATGGAATGACATTTTGCATGAGAAAAATGCCATTTGGTTTGACTTACGATTTGGCCTGCATTGTTCCAAAGGCTCTGAGGGAACTGTGGAGCCATCGTTTGTGGTCTCTATTAGTGTGGCTTTTGGGCACTTCAGTAGTGGCCACACTTTCTGTATCCACTGGAATTTTATATTCCTGAGAAGAAGGCAAACTTGCCTGTAAAACAGTCTAGCTTTTTAAATAAGAGAGTGAAAAATCAGTTGGTTTGAAGTAAAATCATGATGGAAATAGAAATACTAGAACTTTATGTGAAAAAATGCTTCCCTGGGAAGGATTTTTATTTGTGTGGGAAGGGGAAGGAGTGAAAAGCTAGACATGGATGAAGAGTGTGAAATTTTGCAGCTTGGTATGTTACCAGCTGCAGGAATGCATTGGAAGAACTACTTACTTCACTGCTTATGCTATTTCCTGTGGCCTCAGCCAATCACTTAACCTTTGTCCCTAAGTTTCGTTATCCAACAAATGGGAATTTTAATACTTAATTTTCTGCCTCAGAGGAGTGTTGTGAAATTTAACTAGTTAATGTCTGTAAGGTGCTTTGAAGACTCGCAAAATCACCAGTTTGTTAAGATCTCTTTTAAAGGAGGAATGTGACAAATCCAGAGTGGAAATATATAAATAATGTAAATGTATTAAACAGTAAACATATAAAACAGTCTTGTCTGTATTTTTTTTTTCCCAGAAACAAGAGTGAACAAGTTGAATGTGAAATCAGTGCTGCTATAGAGGATAAAGAACCAATGACTGAATAAATCTTCTTTGGAACACACCCTGGTAATTCACAATTCTATCAAACAATCTTCCATCACCCTATTTTTAATTACTGGCTCTTATAACAACTCCACCATGCGTTTTTGCTTCCGAATTTAACTCCCCTTTTAAAAACACAGGTTTGTTTCTGCCCAGACAAGTAGGAACGTTCTCAGCATGGCATGTACAGTGAATTAATTGTTTGGTGAGGATTTTTCCATGAAAAGTTTTGCTATCCCAGTAATATCTTCTGTAGTTTCCTTCCAGTGGGCTGTCAGCCCTGCACTTATCAGGTGTCATTTATTTTTATTCAATAATGATGCCATTTTTAGTAGTGCTGGATGAATGCTTCAGAAAGCTGTCTACAAATACTCATTCCAGCTCTTAAATAAACTAATTTCAAACTCTGTTCATACATATTTTGTGTACACTTTATCTGATCATTGTAGTGAGTGATTTATTGGTTCTAATGTTTACCCAAATGAAAGATTTTAAGGTTCATGTAATTTGCAAAAAAAAAAAAAAAAGTGA
This sequence comes from Turnix velox, assembly GCA_013400935.1. Classification (NCBI taxonomy): domain Eukaryota; kingdom Metazoa; phylum Chordata; class Aves; order Charadriiformes; family Turnicidae; genus Turnix; species Turnix velox. The sequence goes on along the minus strand of VZTY01016148.1, from coordinate 552,629 downwards.
GGTCTACATTTCAAATAATAAAAATTTGTACCATAAGCCATAACTAAACTCAGGATCAACCTGTGCAAAAACATAAAATATGAGCCAAAGTCCAACAAAATCCATTCTAATTTAGTTTGGTTGCAAGGAACTAATCTTGAGCAAATGGCAGACTAAGAATGATTTTTAAAACATCATAATATTTGCAACAGGAAGCATATGAAAGAAAACCAACATTCCAGTTGTTGACAATTCACATACAGAGTTACAATTTATTGAATAAATCACCTGCAGATTTTTTTGCAATGTATTTGGAGAAAAGGTGATTTACCTGGTGGGTAGAAGATGATTATATAAAACAGTTGCCTGTAACATATTCAAATTGACTTCTTTCTATCTCTTTCCACATGTAGCTTAAATGTGCCCATACCTAACTGATGCATGACTTATTTAGCTGAATTATTATTGATTAAACAGGGTGAAGAGATATAACTGTGCTGATGAGCACTACTGCAGGGTGACATTTAAACTGTTAGCAGTGCTGACAAAATATTTCTATATTTCCTTCTAAGCAGTGTTCATGTGTACCGGATAGTTTGGAGAAGCCACAAGCACTCCAAGGACAAGCAGTTTAATATTTACAAAACCCAGGGAAAGTTTTTCAGAATGCTATTTGTAATTTTCCCATTTCAGAGTGAAATGAGTAATATCCAAGGAAACCAACCAGTTTTCTCCCCTTAAAATACAAAATGTGATCCACTGAACAAACAGGCCAAAGAGCAGAGCTTTCTGTAGTAGTTCGTATTTCCTCATATAATTTTACATTCGGTGTTCTACGAAGAGGTGCACTTTCTAAGGTCCAAGTAACCCGTCTTCTTTTATAAGAAATTATCCAGTCATTATAATTCCTTTCTTTCCCATTTTGTCTTGTGATTTTCACTTTAGAAAGTAAGTTATGGCTTTAGTCTATGGGGTGTACACTATGTATCATATGGCATTTGGCCAAGCCAAGAAGCCTCTGTCTGCAAAGAGAGTGCAGGTAGTTGAATGGTTCTGTTACATCATTGCCTTGCATCGGGGAGGACAAAGGACAATCAACAAGCAAAGTTCAGAGGTGACCAGTGTTTTGAGGGGGAAAAGGAGACATTGAATTATTTGAGTTGGACACCTAATGGTGCACCATGAAGAGTTTCACAGCCTTAAACACTCCAGCACTTACAGCTTCAAGCATATCCATATTACAAGACAGTGAAAGAAAGGTAACAATTCCATGTTACTGAAGAATGTCATGATTAGTGTGGTCCTTAAGGGTGGGTTGAGGTAGTAAATCACTTTCTGGAGGTTGGATTTATTTCAGTTGGAAGGGTAAAAGTAGTAATGCCCTAAAGCAATTGGGAGAAATGAATCAACTCCACCACTTTGCACTTTCACCTTCCTGCTCCCCAATCTCTGTGTTGTGGAGGGCTGGGTAAATGTACTCATACACTGCAGGCAAGACAGGATGTCCTGGTTTGAGGTGAAATAGGGTAAATTTTCTAGTTTGTAACTTCACTTTTCAGCTAGGCCTCTTCTGTCTGACTAAACTCTGAAATTAACTGCACATTGTTCAGACACTGTTCGCTCCCAGACTGATAAGACCTGATTATACCAGGGAATGGGATGCAAGAAGCTCTTATTTTCATTATTCACTATGGTGATCAAGGTCAGAAGGTTTGTCATCCAGCCTGCCGGGGGACTGGAAGTGGAAAGACGTAGAGAAGTCCCACCTGCAAGGAGGAGCAGACAGGGCAGGTGATCCAAAATTGACCAACAGGAGTATTCTATCCCATCTGCTCCATGCTCAGTATAAAAGCTGAGGGATCGAAGGGT